>VDFB02270651.1:636759769-636829101 GCA_007258455.2 Sequoia sempervirens | reverse complement strand
TAGGTATCATCCAATGAAAGAAGCAACAACCTAAGTTCAAGATGTTGAAAATGTCAATTACATTTCCCTAAAACACAGTCAAGCATCATAAAGTATTGAAGTGCCAACAATCCCCATTGAAAAGTTACAAAATAGGTACAATGATTATTCTATGGGTTACATTCAATGTTTTAGTTGTCTATTCACTATTCTATAAGCTTGTTCACTGTTTGGGATCATAACAGTCATTAATACATGAAGGGTTTTAGAATCAAGGAAAAGTAACGTTTCATACCACTCACCTCAAGTTCAACACCACTAGTACTATAAATATCATGCATAGACTCGTCGAATTCAATATAATCACTATCAACATTGTCCTGAAGTTGTGTAGCTTTGCCAAGAGCTCTATTGATAGGGTCATTTCCTTTTCATTCTGCTTTCATATAATTTCCCTGCATGTGGTTTAATCATCATGAAAAGTTAATATAAGTCATGTCAAGAATGAAAAATCTATAAATTTTTTGTCGACAACAACTATTACATTACCTCAACTTCAACACAACTATGATTGAAATCAAGGCATTTGTTTTCGTGTTGCGTTGATAAAAAATTTCTACATGTAGTTTAACCATCAAGAAAAAAAATATATCTAGATGAGTAATTCATTTAAAAACTAGTCAACATAGCCTTTCCAAGCATAAAAGTCATAGTATATAGTCATATTTCATGAATATCCTAAGTTATACAGGGAAAAGTGTAGCATGCTATTGGGCCATAGTCATACACCTTCTTGATAATAAGAAGCATCTATAAAAACATATAGAGTAAGACAATTATGAAGAGCTTAGCAAAGAAAAAACAACAATAATAGTAAGACAATTAATAGTATTTTTGTCACACCTCAAATATAGCAAGTAGGAAAAAGGGAATTTCTCATGACAAGTCATTAAAAAGGTAAAATAAATTATGCCAATTTCTTCAAATACTTCATCAAGTGATGCAAAATAGGGAGGCAATCAACTAACAATCACTATTCAAACTCTTTCAAACAACTTTGCAATCCTTAAAACCCCAACTTGTCCATATTCCTCAATTTTTTCATACTTCTCTTATAGGTCTCCAAAGAAATAATTTTGTGCATATCTTTCAAAATACTCCTCTAAACCATAAAATAAATACCATTTTAGGTATCAATTAAGGAGTTCAACATATCTCAAAGGCTTATAGACTTGTTTTGTAACAATACCTCTAAAAAATAGATTGATACATTGAACATGAGCTTAATTAGCCCACTTTTATAAGATAACACCAACCTAATCCTCCTTCTAGACACAAGAATCTATTAGGAAGTCTCAACCAAGCTACACAAGCATTGAATCAACAATTTTTATCCAAAGAAACAACCACTCGTACTCCAAAACACAAAACCCTCATTTTTTACTAGTTTCAAGGGGGTTTATTGAAACTACGGTTTCAAAAGCCTATTTCATCTTACCAACTCATCCAACATGCCCCAAATGGATTGTACATGCTTAATCAACATTCAAAATTAACTTACCCAAGAGTTTTCCACAATTCCCAACTTTTAACCACCAAATTAAGCCAAAAACAAATGAAAATGGCAACAGGGCATCACAAAAAACCCCTTAAATGGCCTACCCTTCTCTTGAAAACTCATAGACACCTAATCCTACCCTAGGCCACCCATTCCACAAAGTTAATGAAAAAATAAACAGTGGGATGGGTGTTTAATCCTTACAAACCCTCAAAATTGACTATACAGACCTGCCTACAAAGGGCTATAAGATTCTTAAAATGCTATGAAAATCCTTCAAACCAAGAATAAATTGAATTCACTTCACATGTCCATCAATTTCAATGCATCAAGGATCCAAAAAAATCTATATGAGCAAGTACAAAGATCTAAAATAGCAAACTTGACTAGTAAACACATAAATTTTAAAGTTTCTTTATTGATTTTCTTTCCCAAAACTTCAAGACAGACATTACATCAAGACCCCAAGAATATTTAAACCTTTCCCTCCTAAAAAAAACTAACCCAATGAGAAAAACATCATTTTGAGTTATGTGACCGTTGATCTTCCCCAATGTTGCATTTTTGCAACTTTTACATTTGACAATTTTGACAAAATTGCAAGATATGACTATAAGAACTATAAACCAACCAAACACAAATCACTACATATTAGATGGTCTATTATGACCTTATAGTATTTAAAAAAGACTCAAGCACACCGAAATCCTATCAAATACCAAAATTGATCATATTTACAAGTCTTAACATTAAGCCCCTGCACCATACACCCAACCTGAAAAAGATTCCAAGTCCCTTGGAAATTGATTTGCAACTTGTCCACATTTGAACACTTCATCTCTTTTACCTAGTAATCCTTTACATTGAACTAGGTACTAAAGCTTTACATTTTTCCTTGCACTTGGAAACTCCAACTTGATCAACTGGCCTGTTAGATGTTCACTTACCTTTCCACCATCAGAAATTGATATAGAACTTGCCTTTGCACTTGCAAACAATCCTTATCCGACTTTATATTTGATTGTCTATTAGGACTAGAGTAGCTAGATATGCCCCTACCCCTCCCCAGACACGTGTATCCCCATATTTGATATAGATACTTGTGTGGCATGCCATGGATACATGTTGATACTATACCCACATGTGCCCAAAAAGCCTTGATTTTCTAGTCATGCCGGATACTATGTGATTTGAGTTTCAAAAGAGATAACATGAATCTTCCAAAATATTATCTTAAAAACCTTCAATCATGCAATTTTTTGTTTTGTTTTGTATAAATAAAACCTACACCAAATGATAAAGACAAATGAATTTTTTTTCTATTTCAGCAACCCATTTTTCTAAGTCTTCTCTCAATACAACTCTACTATTTTTTGGTGTTTTAACTTTTATTTTTATTAAAAAGTTATTTGTTGGGTATGTGCAAGATCATGATGGGCCAAAATGTGGTGATATGATGGGTATGTGTAGGGTATTTTTGTGCCTATAGCACACACACCCCATTCAGAATGGGGACCCTCTCTGTTTGCCTTGCTGAGTCATTTTTTGTCACTACCTCATTTTGCATGCCCCATTTCTTTTTGTGTTTCAAGTGGTCAAGGAGTCTTAGGAGAATCATCTGGAGTTGACCAAGCTTTTTTCCTTTATGGGGTTCTATTAGTAGTTTTCCTTCAAACTTTAAAGATGGGTGTCCTCTGGGCAATGAGGTCCACCCTTGTGGGCCGCCCCATGCAGGATTCCATTACATTTTCACTATTCCAAATTCCTAGCCCAAGACATATTCCCACCCCATGGGACTTGCAAGAATGTTTTCCTATTCCACCACTGACCTATTAGATGGCCAACCCTCGACATCCATCCACTTAGTGGACCCTGCTACTTCTAGCGCCACCCCTCTCAAAAGATGTGTTCACCAACTCCAGCCACCTCTATACCTACATTAATGACATGCATTAAATGTGGAAAAATTAATAAATAGGCATTTTGAAGTGTCATTTTCACTTGTCAAAAGTATCAGAAAGTATATCAGAGCCACCACTTTTGTGCCTGCAGAGCTCCTTCACTGATTTGAGGCCTTTACTTCATGTCTCTTCATTGATTTCATCTAGTTCTTTAGGCTAGTTTTTGGTTGCCTAGTTGCGCCTTGATTTTTCTTTAATTTTCATGAAATTTGCTAAGTTTTGGTAAAAAGAAAACTTGAATCTAGCTAGAACACCCCCAGGTGAGCTAAACCCATGTCTTAGAATTTTGAAACCCCTCAAAAAATCATCTACTCGAGGCTTGCAGGACTCAGACCCCCTTCGGCCATTCTTAAACTAGGGTGTTCATGCCCTATGGACCCTCAAAGCACTGACAATAGGCCAACACTCTCCTCGTGCCTGCCCTCATGGGAAGACACCCTCATTCGCCCATTCATTGTATTTCGTGAACCAAAAAGAATAATCCTTCAACCCTCTTGGGTCCATAAGCATGGGCCTCTGCCTGCGGAATGCTCCTTGAACTCTGTCGTTCCAAATGGCTATCAAACACCATCCCTCTGCCAAGTGGGCCCCGCCCTAGTGGTCTTCAATCAAATTCAATGACACTAAAATGCTTAAGTTTGGGCTCGTTGCGGACCTCTCCTTGTGGACTTCCATTTGTGGTCCACTGCCCTGGGTTCACCATTTCAAACAGATTTGGTAACCATTCCTTCTGCCTGGCTGACTCTACCTTCACATGACCACCATTCTAGCTCAAAACCAAATAAATTTATTTGATTCAGACCATTCTTTGTGGATTTCCACTGACCTTTCATTGCTATTTAGATGACCATTCAAAATGGTGAAATCTTGGCATCTCTCCACCTATTGGGTCCCGATCTTGTCGTTGTTGTCTGATTTCTCTGTTGAAAATGACCAAGTGTTGTCTCTTGTGTGGGCCATTCCTTACGTACTTTCATCCATGGGTTGTCGTAGCTATTCTATCGTTCAAAATGGCCTCACACATTCATCTTTCTACCCCATGGAGCCTGTGTGTATTACATCTCTATGAGCCCTAAGAATAGAAAATATTTGAGTGAAAAGATTTTGTGGGCTACCCCATGTGGGTAGCCACTTACGGATGGATGTCTTATCATCGCCATGCTAAAACGCCCGAGGACTCCCATCAACCTACTATGCAAGACCCAACCCCATTATTTCCCCTTTGACTATCTACCAACAAGTGACTAATGCCTAAGCTACTTGTAGACCTAACGATGCGGGCTTCCTCTGGCAGAATTCTATCCTGCCTATGTCATTCTAAACGGCCAACTTCCAGCGTCTTCCCACACCTTTTGGCCCACCCTCATGTGAATTGTTTGGACTTCAGCAGTACAACAACAACCATCTATCAAGTCCACAAATCCCACATAGCAGAATGTCACTCTACTAGTGACGTTTCAACGACGGAGCACCGAATGGCCAATAGACCACTTGCTCCCACTTACCTTAGGCCCGCACACTTAAATGACCAATTTGATAGCCCCAAAACCTAAAAACTAATTTGACCCACATGTTGAAATGACTCGACCTACTGATGGACCCCACTTCACAACCAAAATCATCATGTAGGTGGAATGTTGTGGGCCATCGTGCCCTGATTACCATCCCTTTTGTAACTACTCCAAAAATGGCTCTAGCCCAGGGAAGTCTATACCACTAGGCCCGCATTGCTATAACTTCCTCAAATGAATATCTAATGATGATCTAAAAGAAATGTTAGGATTCTTGAATTATGGGTTACCTTATCTAACATCGTTTTGCAATATTTTGGCTAACACTCCTCATGTTTTTACAATTGAATGTGCTTACTGCTCTTCTACCTACAAGATATATGGAACCAACTGTAGGACCTTCAAAGGTGGCTGAAGAGAAGAAAAAAGGAAAGAAAGCTGCCAAGAAACCTAGGGGTAAAGAAGATAAGGATCAAATGAAATAAGGTTCCAAGGGGACCCCTCAAGTCAAAGTTCACCACAAACTAGAAAGAGATCTCAGATACTAACTTGGGGCATATCAACATTGATGAATTCAAGCAGAGGGTTATTGTCAACCCCACCACAAAAAATTACAAAAGAATCCAAAGGAGTGTGTTGGCCAAGGTTGTTAGTTTCCCACTTTCCCTCATTGCTCCCAAATTTGTAATGGCTTGTAGATAGGCATATCAAGAAGATACTAAAAGAATAGTGGACAAAGATGGCAACATTCTAGTAGATTTCTTAGCCAAGTCTATTAGAAAAACCTTCTATATACCAAACTTTGATGAAATGGAAGAAACATATAAGGAATATGCCAAGACCACATGGGATTCCAACCCCCTCAAGTGCAAGAAGCTCATTAATCAATATTGGATAAAGGAGAAGAGGGGAAATGCAAATAAAGTGGCCCAAGAACTCTTCAGAAGTGATTTCTATGAGGATTACCATGACTTGGTAACCTTATTAAGCAGATTCATGGACCTCCCAACTACAACATTCTTCCAAGAGTGGATGTATTTTATAGAGGAAATCATTAGGGGAAAGATCCAATTCCATTGGGTAGGAATGATTAGTAGCTTCTTACATGCATAGTTTGTGGCAGTGAAGAAAAAATTAGGGTTCTACATGACCTCATACCTAGTCTATCTTCTCACTAACCATACCTAATATAGGGTATTATTTGTAGCCCCAAGCCATACTCTAGGAAGGGAATTGAAGGTACACAAAAAATATGCCCTACTTCAATTCAGAAACTTGAAAAGAGACTATTATAGGATTAACAATGCCTTCAATGGGAATATCATTGGATTTCTTGGGGTTGACTTTGAAAGGAGGGTTACACATAGTGCTAATGGATTTATCCACCATTTCAACTTTTTTTTTATTCAATCTCCAAAATTTGCATACATCCAAGCCGAGGGTTTCTCAGAGAAAGTGTATAAGCTGCCCCAGTACCCAAATGACCAGTTAATATTACTTGAACTCTCTTGATAGTTGCAACATGCACACACCCTTCTAAGTGACAAGAATAGGGTAGGAATCCCTTATCCCCTCACATTTGGTTAGGGTATGTATGCACTCCCTGCATCCTAGTGTGTTGAGTATTCTAATAAGGAACTAGTTGAATATAACCTAGAGCTCCACACTGCCTGACAACAAATGGACCTGTATGGTAAGTTAAAGAAGGAGATTAGGATAGAGTATTCCCATTTGCATAATGTTGAGGAATTTTGGGCCAATTGTAGAGATGATAAAGAAGTGCAGATGAGGAAATACATGCATATGACAACATATTTTTTCAAAACAGTCAAGATGTTCCTAGTGCCTGATTAGATTGTTAAAGATGAGAACATGGTGATTGATCCAAGGTACGATACTGTCACCAACATGTCGCTACCTTTGATTGACTAGGATGAGGAAGAGGTTAGTGACCTCAATATTCTAATGAATCCAATTGAGGCAAGAAAAAATAAATGGATTGATAGGTAGATTGCACAATTGAAGTTGCAAGGAGCTACTCTAACATATGGTGAGCTCGAGGATGAACTCGAGAGTGAAACTAATAGTGTTTGTGCCACTATTACTCTGATTGGGGGGGCTTTAGGATCTTCTCCTACTACATGGTCCAAGATAAGGAAAGAAACATCTGAACACCAACTAAAACCCAGGGTATATTCAAGGAAACCCTTGGAAGGTGAGCATCCCAAGAAGTCAAGGAAGTTGAGTAGTTTCATAGAAATTCCCACTATTCAAGAAGACGTGCTCCATGAGGGAGAGGACATAGAGGTTGAGTAGCCAAAGTCCCCACCTGTTGCCTCTACTCTCACTACCACCACCACTATTTCCTCCACTACCATCGTTCCTCTACCTACTTCTCAAGTGATGGTTGCCTCTTCTCTGCCTATGGTGGACATCTCAATTCACCTTGCATCTACTTCTCCCACAGCATAGGTTATGGTCATAGATTCCTCATCTGCCACCACTTCTCCACTCTCCTCCTCCTCCATGTCTCCATCATCATCCCTCCCACTGGCTACTGCAACAATTTTGATGCCTATTCTATCTCTCCTAGAAGCTTTTTCCTAACATATGCACAATATACTGATGGAGGTGTCTGGGGTGCTAATTAATCATGCAATACAAGTTTCCCTAGTGCAAGTTGTTGATAGCCTCTCTATTCCTCCTCCCCTAACTAAAATACCTATGATGGAAGTAATAGTCCAAATATCTAAGGAATTGGAAAGACAAGAAAGGGAAGCGACCAAGGAGATAGAAGAAGCAGATGACACACCCTAAATATCAACATCTGGTGATTTATTAAGTGGTGTGCAAGGAGGAAGAGGAGGAAACAAAATCCTTCGAAGAAGATGTTGAGGAACCAGGCATGAAATATATCATGGAAAGCTCTAACCAGGAATTGGAAGAGGAACTTTCCCAATAGCTCAAGGACATTGGCAAAGAAGTAGAAAAATAGCCCTCTAACGAAGAGAAGGAAACAAATCAAGAAATGGAGGTAAGCATAAAACCTCCAATAGGGGAGCATAAGAGCCCCAAACATGATGAAGAAATTCCTCCTTCAAGAGAGCAAGAAGAAAAGGAAAGGGAGGAGAAAGAAGAAGACAAGCCTCAAGAAGGGGATGAAATAAAGAAAATCCTAGAAGTAGAGAATAATGAAGAACATAGGTGTGAACAAGAGGAAGAAGAGAAAACCTATATGGGGGAGGACAGCCCCAAGGAGAGAATAGCTACCAAATCCCTAGGAAAAGAAATAGTATCCATTCAGGATTCTGATGAAGAAGAGGAATAAAAGATAGAGTAGGAGGCTCTGAGTAGCAAAGCAATGGAAATTCAACATACCCGTGAGGAAGAAGGTGATCACGAATCACCAAAAAGGGAATCCCAAGTGCCTAAATGGATTGAAAAGTAGTTAGAGAAGAAAACCCCGACCCCAATGGATCCGAAGGTAAGGCTAGAAGCTAGTCTATCCCAAACATAGATAAGTACGAAGAAGGAAAAGAAGCCATGGGTTAGATCCCACCTGAAAATGGATGCATCAGGATATAGGATGGTATAGATAGCTACTCCAATGATGGGAGAAGAAGGAGTTAGCTATAATATTTCTACCATTGATTTGGGAATAGCAACAAGAAAGAAAAAAATTGACCATCTTCAGGGATTCGTCACCACCATCATGCATCAAATGAATAAGGATAAGACCTCTAAGGAGCAGCTAAAGACACAAGTAGTGGACTTAACAACTTATATTCAACAATGGTTTTCTACTGAGGAGCTTCCCACCATGTCATTCACACCACCACAACTATTGTCTAAGGACCACATCGACAAGTTGGAAAGAAGAAAGAATTGGACAAAGGCCATAGAGAATTTGTTCTAGTAGGTCTTGTACAATGGAAATATGGGCATTTTCCATGCTTTCAGGACAACAAACAAGTTATTAGAGGTGAATAAATAGCTTGAAGGCACAAGAAAATCCTGCACCAACTTCCCAAAGCTATATAGGATTACATATCCTAAGATTAAGGAAATCCTCAAGATGCCCGAAAGAATATGAGAAAAAGATCTTGTGTTGGTAAAAGATGATCAGTGGCTCATCAAGACATGGAAGCTAGGCCTTGACCATAGGAAAGAAATATTAGAATTAGTGCTCCATAAGGTGGAGCTTAATATTGATTGGGTCAAATAAATCAGGACAACTTGTGAGGAGTACCTGAAGTTAATGAAAAATTATGATATGCCTGCCATTGAGTTGGACCTAGAGAAGATAAAGTTGTACTTCCATAAGAAGATGGAGAACAAAACCACACATGCACTCACACTAGATTTTATGGGTTTTACTACATGAGCCTTCACTCAATCTGAGCAAGTAATAAAGAACACTCCCAAATGTGACAAGGAGTGGGATACGATTACCAATTGATCAAGGAAATTGAACTTCCAAGTGCTTCAATTAGATAAAATGGATTGGAACAAACTTCAAGCATTGATCAGAAAGTTTGTGGAATACACTACTATGAAGAAGCACAAAGGAAACCTAGTAATTGATGATGAATTCCTCAAAAAGTAGTTGCAACAAGGCAATCAGGTAAAAGACAAAATAGCTACAGTTCTGGCCACTAGAGGAAAAAATAGGCTAAAAGACAAAATGTAATTTTATATACTAAAATATTTTGGCATAGGTGAAACCCTAATTTTTAGTGAATCTTGGCCACACAATGAGATTGAATATTGTCCATTCATTTTTCTTTTCAGACACTATAAATAGGGGGTCTCTTATTTTCAAGAGAGAGTTGAGTAGTTGTAATGACATGTTGTTGGAATTTTAATAGAAGCTCATTAATTTTGGTGGATTCTTGAGTTCCAACTTCATGTTTCATGATTCTTCTCCTCATAGTTAGTGAATTTGAGTAGATTAACTTTGTTGTTCTATGTATTAGCATGCTTTAGTAGATTAGTTAATGCTATTCATTGATGGTGAATGATTCTTTTGTGTTGATCCCTTCCTTTGTTCTTGCTTTTTGTTGTTTATTAATGATAAAATGCAGTGTAAAGCTAGTATAAACATCATTTAAATGCTGCATTTAAATCCAAACTTTGTTGATACCTTATAGTGAATGAATGATTAAAATTCGCAAGCCTCATAATATTGCACTAATTCCATGAGACTAAGAAGTGATTTGGTTAAGTGGGATTTAGTTTGAGGAAGGTTGTCCACTGTGGAATTCTCCATTGTCATTGTTAATCAGTAGTTTTAGGTCTAGGAACTTCTCCCTTTCCCTACTCTTTTTTTTTTTTAATAGGTTGTTTAGAAAAAAATTATTGCACATTGTAAAGCCAAATATAAAGATGAAAATGGAGTTTAAGACCGATGTCTTGACACTTATAGAAATAGACCAACACTTCAGAAATCTTATGAACTCCACCCAAGGATCCAATTCCCCTCCAGTTTAATCCACATAAGGTTGCCCTATGATTGCCAACAATATCACATTAAACCAACTAAATTATTTCAAGCATGTCATGACCTGACACCCAAGAAACCTTGGGATAATTCTCAACAACTTGCTGTTGGAGATTTCTTTTCAAGAGAGGTAGTGCATTTGTCCACTACCTATGTTGAGAAGGTGTGAAAACACCCATCAATAGAGCTAGCACTAGAAGGGACCTTTTGGAGTTAAGTTCGATCAAAATGGATCATTTTCCCCTAGATTTTATGGGTTTTACTACATGAGCCTTTGCTTAATCTAAGCAAGTAATAAAGAACACTCCCAAATGTGACAAGGAGTGGGATACGATTACCAACTGATCAAGGAAATTGAACTTCCAAGTGCTTCAATTAGATAAAATGGATTGGAATAAACTTCAAGCATTGATCAGAAAGTTTGTGGAATACACTACTATGAAGAAGCACAAAGGAAACCTAGTAATTGATGATGAATTCCTCAAAAAGTAGTTGCAACAAGGTAATTAGGTAAAAGACAAAATAGCTATAGTGCTGGCCACTAGAGGAAAAAATAGGCTAAAAGACAAAATGTAATTTTATATACTAAAATATTTCAGCGCAGGTGAAACCCTTATTTTTAGTGAATCTTGGCCACACAATGAGATTGAATATTGTCCATTCATTTTTCTTTTCAAACACTATAAATAGGGGGTCTCCTCTTATTGTCAAGAGAGAGTTGAGTAGTTGTAATGACATGTTGGAATTTTAATAGAAGCTCATTAATTTTGGTGGATTCTTGAGTTCCAACTTCATGTTTCATGATTCTTCTCCTCATAGTTAGTGAATTTGAGTAGATTAACTTTGTTTTTCTATGTATTAGCATGCTTTTGTGGATTAGTTAATGCTATTCATTGATGGCGAATGATTCTTTTGTGTTGGTCCCTTCCTTTGTTCTTGCTTTTTGTTGTTTATTGATGATAAAATGTAGTGTAAAGCTAGTATAAACAACATTTAAATGCTGCATTTAAATCCAAACTTTTTTATACCTTATGGTGAATGAATGATTAAAATTTGCAAGCCTCAGAATATTGCACTAATTCCATGAGACTAAGAAGTGATTTGGTTAAGTGGGATTTAATTTGAGGAAGGTTGTCCATTGTGGAATTCTCCATTGTCATTGTTAATCAGTAGTTTTAGGTCTAGGAACTTCTCCCTTTCCCTACTCTTTTTTTTTTTTAATAGGTTGTTTAGAAAAAAATTATTGCACATTGTAAAGCCAAATCTAAAGATGAAAATGGAGTTTAAGACCGATGTCTTGACACTTACAGCAATAGACCAACACTTCAGAAATCTTATGAACTCCACCCAAGGATCCAATTCCCCTCCAGTTTAATCCACATAAGGTTGCCCTATGATTGCCAACAAGATCACATTAAACCAACTGAATTATTTCAAGCATGTCATGACCTGACACCCAAGAGACCTTGGGGTAATTCTCAACAACTTGTTGGAGATTTCTTTTCAAGAGAGGTAGTGCATTTGTCCACTACCTATGTTGAGAAGGTGTGAAAACACCCATCAATAGAGCTAGCACTAGAAGGGACCTTTTGGAGTTAAGTTCGATCAAAATGGATCATTTTCCCCTAAAAGGTTCCATAGCATTCTAAGCTCTACACCCAACAAAGGAAAATTTCAAGAATTGTAGCCCCCTACAAGGGCTAGAAGGACTCAAAGATTAGACTCAGCCTCATCCTCCTCATCCAATTCATCTGATTCACCCCCATCCTCTTTCCATCTACCACACAGTCACCCTTCTTCTTCCACCCCAACTTCTTCCACTCAGCCATCACAAACTACATTTCAACCGCTTGCTCCCCACAACGTGGGTGTTTCCCCTATCCCTACCTTCCATGTCCAAGGCACAATCCAAGTTACCACTACCCCTGTGCAACCCCAAGTCCCTGTTCAATAGAAAATACCACCCCTACCTCCCCTCATGACCTAATTGGAAAGAAACCTCTCTCCATTTCTATTCAATGCTTACCATGACATGCCCAAGAACCCAGAGAGATTTTGCACAAAGTTGAACCCTTTCAACCTGCAAAGGATAGCCAAAGAACATATTAAGATATTCCAAACAACATTGAAAGATATGCAGATCATTTATGAGGTTGTGGCATGCAGAATTTTCCCTTATTCTTTGGGGGAGGAAGCCTTCTGCTTGTACATCAACTTGCCAACATGATCAATTACTACCTGGGACCTTTTGAAGAATGCATTCCTGAGGAAATATAAGATTTCAATCAACCCCTCAGAACTATATCAAAAATTCATGGCAATTCATAGGGAGGTTAATGAACTAATAAATTCCTTCAATGATCATTTTCACTGAGCTTACATGAGGTTACAAGCTACATATGCACACAATGATGATGTTGTCTTGCTTGTCTACTATGCTACCTTAGACAACCTTACTGTAGCATTGGTGAAAAGAATGAACACACCACCAGCTAGATTGGTGGATGCTTATGTTGAGGCAGCTATAACCAACATCGATTTGGGAAAAAACATCTCTAGTCCACTACCCTCCTTGGGGCAGGTTGCTCATCCTATGCAAATTCAAGGGATCACTCAAGCTCTACAACACTAGAGGCCTCTCATGAATCTAGTTTTGTAGCTACCCATAGTTCATCATCCAGGATAGCCCATGAATCAAGTGCCCCCCATGCCTCATTACTTGAAACCAAAAAAGTAGCAGAACTAATCACAACAACCTCTAGTGTTGCTATATCTACAAGGGCTTAAATTTCCACCCACTTAGTAGAACTAGTCAACAATACAACCTGTCTTGCTCCAAAATAAAAATCGCAATCAAGCAATGCTGAGAAAGATTGGTTAGATGAACTAACAAAGATGATTAGAAAAATGTCCATAGAAATGATGCATCTCAAGAACCAGAATAATCAGTTGCATGCTTTTCAACACAACATTCAGGCCAACCTCAATGGAGACAACAGGGATAAGTGTGAGTCAGGTGCCTCATCTAGGAAAAATTATGAACGCGGGTAGGGATCCAATCAAAATTTTGAAAGGAGACCTTCCCAAAGGTAGAATAGGACGTGGAATAGAAGAAAAAACAATGGAGGTGTTCCCACTCCTCTTGACAAGCTTGCTAGTACTGAGAAGACAACTAGTGGAGTGTACATCACTAAGGTTGCCTTGTCCAGATGGTGCCAAATTCATAAAATGAATAGACATTTTGAGCTGGATTGTCCCGAGTTCCTCATAGCTGCAAATATATTTCAAGTGGAGGTCTAGAACTCCATTGATAGTGTGGGTTGTAGAGACATGGTGCCATTAGAACCATATGACTCTTTTGTTCTTGTGGTCAATCAAGATCTATTCTCGTGAAGCAATAGCAATGAGTCTGAAAGTGAGGTTGCCTCCATAAAGAACAAAGAAGTAAAAGAGGTAAGTAATGAAGAAGCTTTATCCTAGCTCTTTAATTCAATAGATAATGGTCTAGTAGATGAAGAAGATCCTCATGAAGATGAAGTTCAAAGGTTCCATCAGAGAGCCTCTCCATATAACTTAAGGAATAAGATAGTAGGAGGGCCTTTCACTACTTCCACTCCTCTTAATAACTTTAGCACTCAACCTGATCCCAATGCTAGAAACAACCCAGGATATCCCTATGTTCCTATGTAATACTTGAACAAAAACAAATAGCCAAACCAATTATAGAACCAACAAGCCATCTCTTCCATAGGTAGATCCTTTGAGGCTGAAATTGAGGAAATGGGTGAATACATTGTTGAAGAATTCAAGAAGGTCAAAATCAACTTGTCTACTTTTGAGTTACGTAAGGTTCCTACAGTTAGGCATGCCTTCTTTAGGGTGATTAATGGGACCCCCTCCTCCAAGGTGACATAAGAAATACTAGAAAAGAGAGTATCTTTCAAATAGCCCCACACAAACCTGTAATTCAAGAGATCATAGGTAAAAAGAAAGATGTATGCACTAATAAAAAAACTAGAAAGCAACCTGCTAAAGAGAAAAATCCAGTACAAACCAAGGAAAAAACCAATGAGAAGGATAAGAACTAGGTATTCTAGGATGACACACCTATGGGGTTATTCCAAGGAAAGCTAGAAACACCACCCTTCCTCAGAACAACTAGAATATTTGGGAAGAATTTAAACAATTGTTTGATCGAATCAATAGCATCGGCCAATATCATTCCTTTGGTTGTATGAAAGGCTCTTGGTATTGTCCCCACACCTTCAAGAAGAAAAGTAACACAGCTAGAAAAAATTGAGGTGAACATAGTTAGAGAGATCAATCTCATCCCCATGTAGATTACTGTAGATTCGAGGGTGTAACAGGTTATTGAAATCCAAGTTCAAGATATTCCTGACACATACAGAATAATCTTGGGATGAGACTGTTACCTAATTTTCACCCATGGGCTCAATCAAGTAGGATAAATCATGTGACAGAGGTTCGAGAAGGCCAAATGGGGCATTCGCACAAGGGAAAAAGTTATGAATCTAATGATAGGTCACAAGGGACTCAGTTTGGGAACCTACCTTGTTTAGGTTTGGCATGAAAATCCTCTAAGGAAAGAGTCACCAAGACCTTGAGTATGTCTCACTAACTAAGGAGCTCTCGTTGAGTGAAGACATCATCGCCATGAGATCCGTCATCAGTCAAAAGTCTTACCGATCGGGTCATGTCTCGCCGACAATGAAGGGATCTCGCTGAAAGGGAAGCACACTTGGCATGAAGTCCGGTTGATCACGTGAGGTCATACCAAACAAAATGCTCTTGGTGAGAGAGATGATATCTCGGGAAAATGTTTGATCGACAAGCTAATGTCTCAGTGACAATGAAGTTCAGTGGAGGTCTCCCTGACTTTTTACATTAGCGTAGCTATATGCCGTCGTGGGGATCTCTTGCCGATGTCATAAGGTCTCAGCAACCCGATAGGGTCTCACCAATAAAGGGTGCCCTCAGTATAACATTTCAAGTCAGAGATATGTCTCCTTGACTTGGTGATGTCTTGTCGACAAGTGAACAGCTTGGCAGAAAGAGAGGACCTCAGTGTGAGGTCTGGGCGACAAAGAAAAGTCATGTTGACTAAAATAAACCCTTGCCAAAGCAAAGAGCTTTCGGCATAATGTCTCACTGACTGCTTTTGGTCTCCCCGATAGCAAAGAGGAGAGCTCAGGCAAAATGGAGGAGTTTGACGAAAGTCTCGGCGACAAACAGGTAGTCTGGCCGAAACATGAGAGTTGGGGGAGACCGTAGTGTGTTCGACAAAGGGTCTGGCCAATAGGCCAAAGTATCAACGACAAGATAAGAGCTCAATGAATGGTCATGTTTTCGAGGAGATGTCTTCTTGACTGCAGGTGTCTCCGAAATAAAAAGGGGGCTCGCTGTAGTGTTTTCCCTTCACCATGATGTCTTCTCGACTGCGGGTGTCTCACCGAAAGCAAGCTGAGCTCACCAAGAGAAAGTAGCTCATCACCGAAAGATAAGGAGCCAGGTGAGAGGTCTTGCCGATAGGCCAATGTCTCACTGACAACAAAGGATATTTCCAAGAGTCTTGCCAAAATGAAGAGATCACCAAAGGAAAAGGAGAAGCTTCGCTGTGACATCCCAGCTTACTGGTAGAAGGTCTCCCCAAAATGGATGCCTTCGCTAAAGAATAGGGATTTCATCATGATGTCTCAACGACAGAATTGTGTCTTGTCGATGGCTTCAGTGATATCGGTATGACTTTGCAAGCTCAATAGGAGATCTCATCGATAGTGTCATGTTATGCCGATAGTTTTAGAGGGGCATAATCGCATTGGTGAGACACTTCCAGTGTCTCGTCGAGATGTGATTCTATAAAATGACCTTTTGACCACCCAAAAAAGCCTTGTATAGTACACTCAACAGATTAGAGAGATCTAAAAGCAAGTCGTGGCAGTCTGACCAAGATGAAGAACATCAATAGAATGAAAAGAAACATGTATTTATTCTGAGCTTAGGAGCATTCAAAGCACTCAGCAAAAGAGGTTCAAGGCAGACATGATACCAGGAAGTAAATGCGGTGGTTGCAGAAAGATCTGAAGAAGGATTCTTTGGGGAATGGCTCTTCACCAACAAGGACATGCAAGGTGCAATATTAATTACATCAAAAAAATCTAAGGAAAAATCTATCCTGAGGACTGATATTTTATAAGCCCTAAGGGGCCGACACATTTTGATACATAAGGCATTTTTT
Source organism: Sequoia sempervirens (assembly GCA_007258455.2). Taxonomy (NCBI): domain Eukaryota; kingdom Viridiplantae; phylum Streptophyta; class Pinopsida; order Cupressales; family Cupressaceae; genus Sequoia; species Sequoia sempervirens. The sequence goes on along the minus strand of VDFB02270651.1, from coordinate 636,812,336 downwards.
TCCTTTTTGTAAATAGTTCGGATTGTACACTCTGAAGAGTTAGTGATTTTTTATCAATCCTTTCTTGACAAAATGTATGTTTTGTAACTCAACTAGAATTTGGAATACAACAGAGTTTACCTTGGAAGCTAGTGTTCATGTTTGTACTACTCTCATTTTTGTATTTCTCTTTTGATTATGCAAGTCTTTAACTATGTTTTATAAGTCTACCCTCATACCCTAAAGCTGTGAAATTTATCTTTCCTTCCTAAGATGTGTATGTAGATCAAACCTATTAAGAATGATGCATAAGTCTAAAACAAGTTGTTTTGAGTGTGTGAAACGGTTGCAATTAAGTTTCCCAGTGTATTTTCTTCTTGTTTCATTTGATGATTTCTCATCAACTTGGTGTATCACCATAGTTTAGTTTCATTTGTATGCATTCCCTCTCCTTTTACCCTTACAAAATTGATAGTTTAAGTGATACCCAAAGGAAGTCGACCTTCTCTAGAGGTTCATTTCAATTTTAGGCAACCCATAGCCTTGAAATGATCCCATGTTTCACTAGAAAGTTTAGTTTCCATCACTATGCGTAGGGTGCATTTCTAAGTGACAACAGTTTCTAGCATGCTCGGTGGGATAGAAATTAGATTGAACTATTGGTTTAGTATGCAACTAGCGAGTCCCAAACTTTATAGAAGTCATTTGGCATACTTGGCGACTCCATAAAGAGGAAGAACTACAGAAATCAATGCCTTCCATAGTTTATGAGAAGAGTTCATACAAGAAGTAGCTCAGGTCCTTTTGAATATTCATAGCTATCATCACCAAGAAGACAAGGAAGAGCAATAGAAAGGCGAGGAACAACAGTTATCTATTCTAGAAGAACTCACTCTACCCCTTCATCTATGGGATCACACATTGTTGTTCCGCTTTTGGTTTCATCTAGAGTACCAGTAAATCCACCTCAGCCACCTCCAATAGCTGCTCCAAGGAATGAACCCTTTGTTGCTTTTAATGGAGGAAGCCCTTTAAATTTGGCACAACACAATGATATTCCAATGGCAGCCTTGAAGAGTCTACCAACTTTCACGGGAGAAGATCAAACTACCCCAATTGAACACATGCAATATGTGGCTTCATTATGTGGGGTCCATCACATAACCCAAGAGGATGTTGCATTGAGATTACTAGTTGCTTCACTAAAGGGAAGAGTTGTACAATGGTATAAGAGATTACCAGTCAGTTCAATTGTGACTTGGGATGAATTTGGAGACAAGCTGCATAAACAATTTTAGGACAGGTCTGACAACTTGTCTCTATTAGAACAATTGACTACAATTAAGAGGGCTCCACAAGAGTAGATGAATGACTTCAACTTCATATTTCAAAGAACTTGGGATAGAATCCCTACAATGGTGAGGCCACCTCCAGAATACACATTTTTATAATTTTTGAGGGCTCTGAATAGCGATATAGTTGTCATGATACAGTCAATGGGAGAAGTGTCTTTTCCAAATGCTTTTGAAATAGCAATCAGAGCTGAGAACAACTTAATACAAGTTGGTAAACTCGCTCCTAGGCCTCCAATGCCTATATTTCTAGAGATTCATGCAAACATTCCTTCGCAAATACCTCCTTTCACACCTCTACCAGCTGTACCAACATTGCTAGCTGATGTTCTAGTCGTTGATAAAAAAGAAGGTGTTGCTTCAGCCTCATCACAAGAGTTACAAGAGATCAAAGGTCTTTTACAGACTTTTGGTAACAAGTTGGTGAACTTGGAAAAACAATAGTCCTATTCTAAGCCTTATCAACAGCAGAATCAGGCCTCAAGTTAGCCTTTTCAATGTCAACAACAGCAATTCCAGGGGAATAGGCAGTAGTATCAAGGTAATTACCAAGGCTCAAGACAAAATGTTGCTACAAGACTTTTTCAGGCCTATAATCTAGCTCCAATTAGTGTTTTCAAAGAGCTTGTTCCTGTTCAAAACAATCTGGCTGCTGATTATGAATGGTGTTATCTATGTAATCAACCACATAATCAAGCTACGTGCTCTAATGGTGTGACAAACCAAGCTCTTATGGTGTAGAATGCTATAGATGCACAAGATTTTCCTAAGGATGGGTATCCACAACAACAAGATCAACCTGGAGATGATTCAACTCTCCTGAATTGGTAGAGAGAAGAATTTTGTGGAGTGAACTAGGATGACACATATGTTTCTTCTAATACTAGAGCCAAGAAGAGGGCTTTCGAGATTGAACAAGCAATGAATAAAGATAAAGGAGTTGTTGGTCCATCAAATCAGCAAGTACCACACACTTTGTAGCAAGGTCATGACACTGGTAAGGAGCAGCCTTTACATGCTTCATCTGCAAGTCAAGTGCAACCTTACCACTCTATTGTAAAGATGCAGCCAAAAGTAAATATATCTGCACCTTTCAACATTGTTGAAAGTATGAAAAAAATGAATGTTTCAATTTCGATGTGGGACTCTTTAGCAATCCTTGTCCAAATCAATTTGTTACAGTCAGCCTTATCAAATCTAGTTAGTTCAAATCCTCCAAATGAAGTCTCTTTAGGCCCAACAAAGTCAATTTTAACCAATACACCTTTGGATAGTACCACACAACAAAGTAATGGTGTCAAGCCCCCTCCTTTCTATGTTTCCTTAATAGTGGGGAATAAATTGGTACACAATTGCATGGTTGATAGCAGGGCTAGCAGTTCAGTAATGCCAAAAAAGATTGCAAACCAGCTAGGTTTACAATACCAACCATTAAAAAAGGGAGTACTTCAATTGGATAGGACAGCAATAAACACTATAGGTGTTATTAAAAATATGAATCTCACACTACATGCCTGTCCCAATTTTAAAATCCTACAAGATGTGTTTGTCATAGATTTGCCTCCAATTTTTGCTTTATTTCTATCTAGACACTTCACAACTAAAATTGGAGGGTATTTATCTTCAGATTGGTCCCATATGCTTTTTAGGACTAGATATGGTACTAAGGTAACTATAACTTCTGAGTCCCTTGCCAAAGATCACATCGAACCTTATGTGCCATCTTCTATAAATGTTAATTCTATTGTTTTAGAGGATACTGAACTTGTTGCAACACAAGAGTTACAAGTTGTGAGTGTACCTGAGGTACTCCTGAATGAATGGGCAGCTGAGAGCATGGTTGATAATCAGAATGAGCTTATTCAAGATGTTAGCCTAGGCAATTATGTATTGTATGAAGTAGGGACATAAATGCCAAATCTTGAAAGAAGTGCAAAAGTCAGTTTGAGCAGTAGAATGAATTATGGGAGATGTATTTTGATGGTTCTAGAAGCAAAAATGGAGCTGGAGGAGGTGCAATGCTTGTATCTCCACAGAGTGATAAGTATTATGCTACTTTTTGTTTTGCTTTTGCGTGCTCTAACAACACTGCTGAGTATGAGGGCCTTGTTCAAGGTCTTGAGTGCGTAAGGAAGAGAGGAATAACCCACTTGAAAGTATATGGGGATAGCGAGTTAATTGTCAATCAAATAAGATGCCTGAATGTTGCTAAAAATGACACAGTAAAGTCTTATAGAAATAGAGTGTGGAACATGCTTGAGGATTTTGATGCCTTTAACTTAGTGTTTATTCCAAGGAATCAGAACAAGCATGCTGATAGGCTTGCAGCCATTAGGGCATAGTTTGATATTCTGGGTGACATTAGAAAAGAGAAAGTACAATAGTATGTAAAGGTTGTGGTCAGGCCATCAATTCTTGATAACAAAATTCACTGGTATGTTTCTGACAATGATGAACATATCCTTTCTTTCTTTCTCAAAGAAGATCAGTTCTCCATGGTGAATCAAGCAAAGCTTAAGCAACAGTATGATGATCAAATCATACAGCTAAGGACAAATAAGTTACCCAAAGGTCTTGTTACCTTAGAGTTGATTTTTAGTACTGATGATCAGCTTAAAAAGGGTAAATTTGGCTTGCAAATCAAAGAACATTATGAAGAATTGGATATTTTCAAAGGTAAACTTCTTAAGATAGGAAAAATTTGTTCACATGAAGATAAACAAGCTTTTGTTGCTTTATGCCAAGAATTTCATGATGTCATTACTTGGGAATACTCAGATTTGAAAGGGTTTGATCCCCATATTGCTCAACACACAATTGAGTTAGAACCTAATGCTAAGCCAGTAAGGCAAAAACAAAGGCCCTTGAATCCTAAGCTTGAGCCCTTAATGATTAAAGAGCTAACCAAATTGGCTGAGCAGGGTATCATCTTTCCTATTAAGCATACTTCATGGGTTTCTAACCTTGTTCTGGTTAGAAAAAAGAGTGGTGAAATAAGGCTTTGTGTAGACTTTAGGGATCTTAACCGATCATCTTTGAAAGACCACTACCCGCTACCCTCCATGGAACAAATCTTAAAAGTAGTTGTTGGTTCTAAAAGATATTACTTGTTGGATGGTTTTTCAGGCTATAATCAAGTGTTGGTTAAAGAGGAGGATCAGTTCAAAACTGCATTCACAACTAAGTGGGGCACCATGGCATAGAAAAGGATTCCTTTTGGCTTATCTAATGTTGATGCCACATTTTAGAGGGCCATGGACATGGCGTTTCAAAGTTTGATCAATAAGATTATGTTGATTTATTTAGATGACATAACAGTGTATTCAAAAATTGCAGAAGAACATTTGTCACATCTTAGGCAAATTTTTGAAAAATGCAGAGAGTTTGGTATCTCTCTCAATCCAAAAAAGAGTATCTTTGTTGTTCATGAAGGGAAATTATTAGGACACATAGTGTCAAAGCAAGGAATTCCTATTGCCCCTAAAAGAGTCAGAGCCATACTTGAGTTGCCATTACCAAATCACAAGAAGGTTCTACAGAGCTTTTTAGGCCAAATCAATTTTCTGAGAAGATTCATCCCTGATGTTGCAAATTTGCTACAGCCCTTGATCGCCATGCTTAAAAAGAGTGCAGTTTTCAGATGGACTAGAGAAGAAAAACATAGTTTTGAAGAAGTCAAGGAAGCTTTAGCATCAGCTCCAACACTGGTAAATCCATATTTCTTTAAATATTTCTTCGTGTATGCTTTTGGCAGCATGGGTTCAATCTCTGCTATGTTGGTATAGAAAAATAGTGACAATTTTGAACAACCCATAGCTTTCTTTAGCCAAGTACTTACTAATTATGAAGAGAGGTATACTTTTGTTGAGAAACATGTTCTTGCCATGATCAGAAGCCTAAAGAAGTTTAAGCCTCTAGTGTCAAACAATAAGATTCATGTTCTGGTGGTGCACTCAAGTGTGAAGGAGTTTCTATTGAACAAAGATTTGAATGAAAAAGGAGCAGAGTGGGTCACTAAGGTTATGGAATATGACATAGATATTATAATCACCAAACTAGTTAGAGGTAAAGGTCTTTGTGAGCAGCTTGCTATAGGGTCAAGCAGTAAAATTGAATTAGAAAAAGATGTTGTGTTTACCAATACAAATGAGTCTGAGGTTTCTCAAGATGATGTACCTGTGGGAACGATTAATTGGGTTCAAGACATGACCCAATTTCTACAAACTGGTGTATGCCCATTAGGATTAAACAGAGCTAAAAGAAGATACTTCAGACTCCAGTCCATACCGTATGTACTGGTAAACAATGTTCTTTTCAAAAAGGATCTAAATGGTGTCCTATTAAGATACATTCACAGTCATCAAATTGAGAAGGTACTTCATGAGTTTCATGATGGAGCTACGGGAGGTCACTTTGCCCCAAGAAATACTACATGAAAAATAATGAGAACTGGTTACTACTGGCCCAGCTTATTTAAAGATGCATATGCTAGGTCAAGAAATTGTATCAAATGTGCCTTGTTTGTAGGAAAGAAAAAGCTACCTGCTATGCCTCTCCATCCAATCCAGGTGGATCAACCCTTCATGAGATGGGGAATTGACTTTATTGGGCTGATTAATCCACCATCCAGTATTGGTCACAAGTGGGTGCTCACAACTACAAACTATTTCACAAGGTCGATAGAAGCAGTTGCATTGAAAGAAGCAAAAGAATCTTCAGTTTTGAGCTTCTATGAAGATATTGTCACCAGATTTGGAGTCCTTGACTCTATCATTTCTGATAATGCTCTGGAATTTTTAGGTCTAAGAGTAACTGACTGGGCCATTAAACAAGGCATTCATTTGAATACATCAAACTAAAGTATGCATTGTGGGCAGACAAGGTGACTCCTAAGAGGTCTATTGCTAACTCACCATACATGTTAGTCTATGGCATAGAGGCAAGATTGCCTTTGTCTATAGAGCTTCCAACTCTTGATATTGTTCACCAATTGGAGATGCTTGAGGAACAGAACCCAATGTCTGTGAGATATGCAGAGCTCATGGAACTTGAAGAATTAAGGGACAAAGCAATGAAGGATTTGGACTATCATCAGCTCCAAACAAAGAAAAAATTTTGACAAAAGGGCTACAACAAAAAATTTTAAGGTGGGAGACCTTGTGCTCAAATGGGATGTTCTGAAAAGCAGGCCAAGCCATCACACCAAGTTTGACATGTGGATAGGCCCATTCATTATCAGAGACTATAAGGAGCACAATGCTTATCAACTGGCTACAACAAAAGGGGAAGTGCTCCCTATCCCAGTCAATGGGATACACCTTAAGCCTTATTTTCAAGTCTGAGGGAGTTCCTCTATTGTACATATTAGTTTAGGTTTATGTTTTCAATAAGTACTTCTACACTTTAGGTTAATTATTTTCTATTTCCTAGGTGTTGTGATGGCACAGTAATTTTCTCTTTCATTTTCCCCTATTTTTTTTCTTTTGGCAACATGTTGTGTCCTATGGATCTCAAGCGAGTTACGACCATGTACAAAACTAATATTTTTATTTGTTTTCAGAGCCTCCTAATGACTCCATACCCAATGGATAAGCCTAGACTACTAGTCTTCATGTTTAGCAGACAAAAATTTGGCAAAGGTCGCCAAAAATGTTACCTAATTTTCACCCATGGGCTCAATCAAGCAAGATAAATCATGTGACAGAGGTTTGAGAACACCAAATGGAACATTCGCACAAGGGAAAAAGTTATGAATCTGATGATAGGTCACAGGGGACTCAGCTTGGGAACCTACCTTGTTCAGGTTCAGCATGAAAATCCTCTAAGGAGAGAGTCACCAAGACCTTGAGTATGTCTTGCTGACTATGGACCTCTCATTGAGTGAAGACATCATCGCCATGAGATCCATTGTCGGTCAAAAGTCTTACTGATCAGGTCGTGTCTTGCCGACAACAAAGGGATCTCACTGAAAGGGAAGCACACTCGGCATGAAGTCTAGCCGATCACGTGAGGTCATACCGAACAAAGTGCTCTTGATGAGAGAGATGATATCTTGGGAAAATGTCTGGCCAACAAGCTAATGTCTCATCAATAGCAAAGAAGTTCGATGGAGGTCTCCAAGACTTTTTACATTGGCATAGCTCTTTGTCGTCATGGGGATCTCTTGTCGACGTCATAAGGTCTCAGCAACCCGATAGGGTCTCACCGATAAAGGGCACCCTTAGTATAACATTCCAAGTCAGAGAAAGGTCTCCCTGACTTGGTGATGTCTTGCCGACAAGTGAACAACTCGGCCGAAAGAGAGGACCTTGGTGTGAGGTCTGGGCAATAAAGAAAATTCATGCCGACTGAAATAAATTCTTGCCAAAGCAAAATGCTTTTGGCATAATGTCTCACCAACTGCTTTTGGTCTCACCAACAGCAAAGAGGAGAGCTCGGGCAGAATGGAGGAGTTCGATGAAAGTCCCGGTGACAAACAAATAGTCTAGCTAAAACATGAGAGTTCAGGGAGACTGTAGTGTGTTCAGAAAAGGGTCTGGCCTATAGGACAAAGTCTCAGTGAAGAGATAAGAGCTCAGTGAATGGTCATGTTTTCAGGGAGATGTCTTCCCAACCGTGGGTGTTTTGCTGAAACAAAAAGGGGGCTCGGTGTAGTGTTTTCCCTTCACCATGATGTCTTCCTGACTGTGGGTGTCTCACCAAAAGAGGGCTGAGCTCACCAAGAGAAAGTAGCTCATTGCCGAAAGATAAGGAGCTCAGCTAGAGGTCTTGTCGATAGGCCAATATCTTGCTGAAAACAAAGGATATCACCAAGATTCTTCCCAAAATGAAGAGATCACCGAAGGAAAAGGAGAAGCTTTGCTGTGACATCCCGGCTTGCTGGTAGAAGGTCTCCTTGAAATGGATTCCTTCGCTAAAGAATAGGGATTTCGTCATGATGTCTAAGTGATAGAATTGTGTCTTGCCAATGGCTTCAATGATATCATTATGATTTTGCGAGCTCGATAGGAGCTCTCATCGATAGTGTCATGTTATGCTGATAGTTTCAGAGGGACATAATCGCATCAGTGAGACACTTTCAGTGTCTCACCGAGATGAGATTCTATAGAACAAACTTTTGACGCATGAAAAATCTGTGTGGAGTACACTTGACCAATCAGAGAGATCTAAAATCAAGCCATGGTAGTCTGACCAGGATGAAGAACATCAATGGAATGAAAAGCAATGTGTATATGTTCTGAGCTCAAGAGCATTCAAAGCACTCAGCCGAAGAGGTTCAAGGTGGACATGATACTAGGAAGTAAATGTGGTGGTTGCAGAAAGATCTAAAGAAGGTTTCTTTGGGGAATGGCTCTTCACCAACAAGGACATGCAGGGTGCAACATTAACTACATAAAAAAATATAAGGAAAAATATATCTTGAGGATTGATATTTTGTAAGCCCTAAGGGGCGAACATATTTTGCTATATAAGTCATTTTTTTCCTTTTTGTAAATAGTTCAGATTGTACACTCTGAAGAGTTATTGATTTTTTATCAATCCTTTCTCAACAAAATGTATGTTTTGTAACTCAATTAGAATCTAGAATACAACAAAGTTTACCTTGGAAGCTAGTGTTCATGTTTGTACTACTCTCATTTCTGTATTTCTCTTTTGATTATGCAAGTCTTTAACTATGTTTTATAAGTCTACCCTCATACCCTAAAGCTATGAAATTTATCTTTCCTTCCTAAGATGTGTATGTAGATCAAACCTGCTAAGAATGATGCATAATTCTAAAAGAAGTTGTTTTGAGTGTGTGAAATGGTTGCAATTAAGTTTCCCAGTGTATTTTCTTCTTGTTTCATTCAATGATTTCTCATCAACTCGGTGTATCACCATAGTTTAGTTTCATTTGTATACATTCCTTCTCCTTTTACCCTTACATAATTGATAGTTTAGGTGATACCCAAAGGAAGCCGACCTTCTCCGAAGGTTCATTTCAACTTTAGGCAACCCAAGCCTTGAAATGATCCCATGTTTCACTAGAAAGCTCAGTTTTCATCACTATGCGTAGGGTGCATTTCTAGGTGACAACAGAGACTTCACTCGGGCATTGAATGGGTATGTCGTGACTGATTTATCTCACATGGTGGAGAGTTCGTAATGCTACCCATTCAAAATTTGAGTGGTGTTTGTGTTAGAAAGTAGTAGAACACATCAAAGGACAAGCTACCTCTCAAAAGGATTTGCTAATAGGATAGCCTACCACCAACCATGACAATCCCTCATCCATTGTAGAAATGATGGATGTGAGTGTGCAACCAGGAAAGGATACATGTATGACTAGCCTAGAAGTCAAAAAACCCTCCAAGTTTTGGACACTACACTTCGATGGATCCAAGTCCAAATAGGGAGCTAGAGCCGTATTTGAACTCATCAGCCCCATGGGTAAGACCTATATTGCTACCAATAGGCTCCATTTTTATTGCACCAATAACGTAGTAGAGTATGAAGTGTTAGTTTAAAGTATCTCAATGGATCTAAGGAAGAAAGTTCAAATGTTACAAGTATTTGGTGATTCAGATTTGGTAATAAAACAAGTCAAAAAATTGTATTCCTACCATGACAAAATGGCTAGCAAACTATAGGAATAGGGTTTTGGATTTGTTAGAGAGTCTAGATTCCTTCAACATACAACTGATCCCTCATTCCCAAGACCATACTACTGACACGTTGTCTCAAGCAGCCAACACACTACAACCCCTCTCTTTATCAGGCCTCAAAAGATTCACTATTGAGTTGACCTCCACCCCATCTGTGCCAGACAATGTCACTCATTTCTAGGTGTTCAATGATGACAAGCACATCCTAGAGTTTATCACTAGTTCTTATGTGTTTGTAACTCAAATAATTGATGAGGTTGATCTTGAAGAAGTTGAATTGGAAATAGAAGGGGTTATCAACATCAAGATGAACACCATTCCTAGGGCCATGGTACAACTTGAACAAATTTTTGACTTGGATTAGATTAGAGACCAAGATCAGCAAGCAAAGAAGGATTTCATCAATAATCAATGTGACACTCACAACCTCGGGACAACTAAGGAAGTTAAGAATGTATTCATTGGAAAATTATGCATGCCAGAGGAAAAGAAAGGAATCATTGATAATTTGCAAAAGTATCATGATGTAGTTGCATGGAGTTATGAGGATTTGAAAACATACGACACCTTGATTATCATTGAAACTATTCCCCTTAAGCCGGATGTGCAACCATTCCAATAATGGAAATGGCCCATTAATTCCTTGCCGGAGCCTATCATTTACAAGGAAGTGTAGAAGTTGCTATTGACCAAAATAATCTTTCTAGTCAGGCACTCCACATGGGTGGCCAATTTGGTCTCAGTTAGAAAGAAGAATGAAGAAATCAGATTGTATGTGGACTTCCACAATTTGAATAGGGCTTCGAAAAAATACAAATATCTCGTGCCTTCATTAGATGAGGTATTGAAAATCATTAACAACTCATAGATGATGTCCTTCCTTAATTGGTATTATGGATATAATCAAGTCATGGTGCAATACGAGGATAGACACAAGACCATGTTCACCACCAAATTGGGGACCTTTGCATACAGGAGGATGTTGTTTAGACTTATCAATGTCGACACTACTTTCTAGCATGCAATGGAAATATCCTTCAAGGATCTTATTGGAAAATGCATCATCATCTACATTGATGATCTTACAGTGTTCTCAAAAAAGTGAGGTGATCATGTTTTTGATCTGTGCAAAGTTTTTCAAAGGTGCAGAGAATTCAGGGTTTCACTTAATCTGAAGAAGTGCATCTTCAGTGTCACTGAAGGAAAGTTGCTTGGGCATGTTATTTCAGAGCATAGTATATCAATTGACCTAAAGCATATTTAGACCCTTTTCAAGATTTTGCTGCTAGGAAGCAAGAAAGAGCTCAAATATTTCTTCAGAAAGATAAACTTCATGAGAAAATTCATTACGGGCTTTGTTGAGATTCTTAAGCCACTCAATGCAATGTTGAAGCAAGATTCCAAAATTGAGTGCACTCCAAAGGTGAAGTAGGCCTTGGAGGAAATCAACAAAGCCATCACTGATGTGCCTGTGCTAGTTAGCCTAGATTATTTGAAGCCCTTCTATATTTACTCATTTGCTTTAGACCATTTATGTGCCAACATTTTGACCTAGGAAGATGATGAAGGAAATGAACACCCAATTTCCTTCATGAGTGCTCCCTTAAAGGATGTTGAACTAAGGTATCACAGTGTGGAAAAAAAGCATATGCTCTCATCAAAGGAGTCAAGATATTTAGATATTACATCTTACAAAATAAGATGTTTTCCATTGTACTAGACCGAACAGTGAAAACATTGCTAATGCAAAATGAGTCAGGGGAAAGAAGGGAAAAATGGCTGACCCTGTTGCAAGAGTATTACATGGAAATATAGCGAATGAAATTAGTAAGAGGAAAATCCCTCACCCAAACAATAGCTGAAGCAAGAACTAAGCTTATAGTTCGGTAATATCAACTTGAGGATGTTTCTCCCAGAGAATGGTATGATGATATTGTCTATTACTTGTTGAACAACAAGCTCCTGCCTCATCTACAGGGAGTCCAAAAGCATTCCCTCAGACTGAAAGTTAGTAGCTATATGTTGCAAGGATCTATACAAAAGAAATCATGAAGGGGTCTACCTTCGATGCCTTGGAAAAGAAAAAAATGGCATGTGTGCTAAAAGAGTTTCATGACAAGTTTGGTATTGGTCTTGCATCTAGTCCTTTGACTACACATCAAATTGTATGAGTAGCCTACTATTGGCCAACTGTCTTCAAAGATGCACATATTTATGTTTGTATGTGCCACATCTACTAGACTGTGCAACCAAAGATAGAAACACTGTTGTCCCATTGTAACCAGTCTTGGAGGTAAGATCGTTCATGCAATGGAGTCCCAACTTCATTGGTTAGGTAAGTCCACCATCCTTTGCTAGTCACAGGTACATTATAATCACCTCTAATTATTGTACTAGAAGGATAGAAGCTATTACATGTAGGTAGTGTACTATAGAGGTAGTCATTAATTTCCGTGAAAGTTTCATTTTGAATCATTTTGGTTTCCCATACGCCCTAGTTTGTGATAATGGCCCTTCCTTTTCCTCAAATAAATTCGCTAGTTACGCCTTTGATTATAGTATTTCTTCCAAGTTCTCATCCAACTACTACCCTCAAGGAAATAGCCTAGCTCAATCCACAAACAAAAAATTGATCACTATTGATCATAAAAAAGCTGCTTAATAAGAATCCCAAGGACAGGCACACCTAGGTCCATTTTTCCCTTTGGGTAGATTGTACATGCAACAAGGTTACCTTGGGTGATTCCCCATTCACCTCATATATGGCCTGGATCCTATATTCCCCGTATACCTCAGCCCCCACCCTCCAATTCATCAATACTTTTTATGAAGAAGAGGATCAACAAGAAGCCTGTTTAGATGAGTTACTTCACTCGGAACAAGTGCGTGATTGTGCCATTGAAATTTTTTCCAAACATCAGGGTGTGGTCAAAAGATGGTTCGGTAGATGAGTCAAAGTCAATGAATTGCTAATCTAGTCTTATGTTGGGACAAGGCACATGAGTAAAAAGGGGGAAATGACAAATTCGACAAGCTCTAGCTTGGACCCTTTCAAATTGCTAAAATTCTTAGAGATAATGCTTTCCACCTCAAGACATTAACTAGAGAAGATGTCCAGTTTCCCAGCAATGGGTAGCACCTTGAACATTATTTCCAAGCTTGAGCTATCTGGAGATTCTCTTGTAAATATTTGTACATAGGTTAGCTTAGGTTGCTTTTGGTTTGCTTTTATTTTGCTGGTTTGTGTAGCTTTTGTTTTGATTGTTTCTCAGCCTATTTGATGACAAGATGTTCTTTGTTTCTATTGCAGTGGCCATGCTTAACTCAACGAACGGTTCACTTTTTCTGACCATTCTTAGTGTTCTTTGGATAACTATTCACTCTTAACTCTTTGCCTCTGACTAGGGCTATGGGGTGGTCTCCTTTTTTGAACTTTGACTTGACCTAGAACATGACCCTTAGTTGAATCTTATCACATGTCATCTTAGATCCTACACAAGATAAACATTAATTGCTTATGAGGAGCTATGCAATGGTTTTTATGTGACCCAACCAATGAAAATCACAAGTCTGCTTTAGTGACCACTATGGTTCTTGTAATCAAGGGATTTCTTTTTAGGTTTGATTAGGAGTGTTAGCAACAAGCAATAAATGACAACGAAACCCAAAGATCTTACAAAACACAAAGGAAGTAAAACACAAAATGATTATACTTGATCGTCGATACCTCCATGCTTCACTTTTGTAATACCTTCTTACTTGTTGGATGATGTTGCCCTCATATTCATCATGTGAGCAATCTGAAAATGTCTAAGTCCTACAACAAGCCTTGAAGGATTTGTCCTATGTCTAAATGCCTATGCCTATAACTATAATTGTCAATGTCTATATCTAAACAATGCCAAGATTTGATCAAATAAATATAATGACTATGGAAATTGCTATGAAATCTAAGTATGCAAATGCCTAAAATGTAATGTGTCTATGCGTAATTGAAAAGTGAGAGGAAAATGGCATTTTATAGAAAATGACATTTCGAATGAATGGGTGAGATTAATTGATGATGAGAACCTAAAATGAGAGGTCCAGATTAAACCTGAGAATCCCTAATTAGGGTTAGGGAAAATTCATTAATCAAAAGGTCAGAATAATATCTCAGATTATTAGATCGACAGTGGAGAATAAATGAGATAATCAATTAGAAAATAAAGATTTTCGAAAATCAAGAAGATAAAGACTGCCTGATTTGTGAGATTCGAAAAATCAAGAAGATAAGATTTGGACCGAAGATCATATTTGGAAAATCAAGAATCTAGCCGATTACTTGATTTTTGGAAGATTAGTTACTAATTTGAATTAAGATAATTCAAATTATGGATTTAATGAGATAATAAATAATCTTTTTCATATTATTTATCAAAATGGACTGACAATTAAGATTGAGATGACATTTTAAATAATTTAATTTATTTAAAATGAGAGGAATATCAAATTGGCAATTAAATAATTAAATTTAATTATTTAATTTAGCATATAAGACTAATTAATTAAATAAATTAATCAATTTATTTAATTAAGACAGTTAGTGACATTAAATAAATAAATAAAATTTATTTATTTAATAATTAGGAAGAAATATATGATGAAGAGTAATTAAATAAATTAAGAAATTTATTTAATTAATTGAAGACTTAGACAATTAATGATGTATTTAATAAATAAAAAAAATTATTTATTTAATAATCATGAAGAATAAATGACATTAATTAATTAAATAATTATGAATTATTTAATCAATAGTCGAATGTGGACCAAGGACATAATTAAATGTCATAATTATGGTAGGACGAAAATGGTAAAAATGAAGCTTGGAGGCCTAGATCATTTTTAGGTGTCTACATTTTTCCCCTCTTTGTCATAATGTCACTTGTCGCATTGTGACAAAGAAAAAAAGTCTGAGATATGCCCCAGTAAAGGTACAGAGTATCATTGTGCCCTCGGGAGATTTTCAAATTTTGGGTCGATGATAGAAAAATTTGCAAAGGGTCCTGATAAATCAATTTAATGACTAGAAAAATAATGGCGCAGTCGGTTTCAGATTCTGACATGTTTAAGGTATGTAATGAGGAAGTCAAACTTGGTCAAATGACCTTCCAGTATTAACCTCGGTTGAGAAATGTCATTTTCACCTTATAAATAGGTTAACCGAGGGGTAAAAGTCAATTCATTTTCACTATTTACCTTGCGAAATTCGAGAGTTCAGAGCGAAAGGCGCAGCAACGAGGATGGTGATTCCAGTGTCAAAGCATCACAGGGAGATTGTGAGGACCTTCAGGTGGCCAAAGGGCTCAGAGCCGGTGGTATGTACCCATGTCTGACTTTGTCAATTTTTCATTTTGCGTGCCAAATTTATGTTTCTCGGGTAGATAACAACTACACCGCGATGCAACTGCATTCGCGTAAGCCACAATCGTCTGCGCGTTCGACGCATTTGATGCATTGCGATGCAAGTGCCAATAAAAATTAGGGTAGAGCGGTGGGTTGCACTGCATTTTGACAAATTTTGTGACGCATTTGACTTATCATGTCACAATTGACTGTCCAAATGCCGCAAGTGCCAAATTGTAATGCACTCATTTTTTAATCGACACAATTGTGTTTATGCGATGCAATTGCCTTAATGTGACGCATTTGTCAAATTTCATGATGCAAGCATTAAAATGCGACGCATTTGTCATTTTGGACCGCATTTGATGTACGGTACGACACAATTGATTTTTTGAGATGCACTTTCCTGAATGCGACACATTTGTAGTTTACATTGACCCTAGTTGATTTTGATATTTACGTATCCTTAGTTGCTTTTCATGATGCTAACAGTTGTCCAAAAAGTACTAATGTATTGTTCATTTTTTGCAGAGGCAGCTTGCCCCTATCTATACGAGAGAGAGCAGACTAACCACTTTTCAATTTTTTGATCAGTTGGGCCTGCAAGACTGGCGACGGTTGATGCGTCTGAGACTATTTTATGCTACATACATGCCCACCATTCAGGTGAATAGGAGATTATTGACTGCGTTGTGCGAGTGGTGGCATTCAGAGACCTGTTCATTCCATCTGCTATCAGGTGAGGCCACGATCACCTTGGAGGATGTCTATCAGATATTGTGAGTGCCGATCTGAGGGGAGTGGATCGTCTACGACCCACGTCATGGCGAGTAGACATTCTGAGCCTACTATCGAGACCAGCGTGTAGGATTGGGCATCTAGGGCTGAGATTAGATGGGAGTTTATGGCTGAGCACTATGGTTGTTTTGATGCATTCCTTGCAATGCTGATTGGAGGGATCTTGATTCTTGATCACCGGGGACATGGATTTCCTATTGGTTGGGGAGATGTCCTGGTTGGCATGAGATGGGACAAGATGGTTTATGCTTGGGGTCCTTGTTTTCTTGGGACACTTTACCACCAGTTGCATGATGTTGCATATAGGAGAGGAGAGAGTATCTCCTGTAGGACCACATTGATGATGATCTAGGCATGGGAGCATATTGCCATATTTCATCCTCCCATTGAGAGACCACAGCTAGCTAAGGGGATGCCCTATGCATATTACTACGTAGGTGCACTGCAGTAGACACGGATGGGTGAGACCAGCTGGTGGCGACATAGGATTGACACGATGGTGTCACTTTTTTGGAGGCCGTACAGAGATTGTGAGGCGTGGGATGATGAGGACAAGCACCTCAGCTTCTGCAGATAGTATAGGTACCTTATTGGCCAGACCGTACAAACGTCCTTAATCATTGAGATGTATTTACCCTAGCACATCTTGAGGCAGTTTAGAGAGCAGTAGGGTGTACCTATAGGGATGGCCGAGTATGCCAGGTCTTCCAGAGAGTACGCTTGGGGACCAACCATCCCAATGGCATTTGCTGAGCAGTAGATTGATGGGCTAGGAGCCTAGGCATGGGGATGGAGAGGACGCACAGCCAATCCAGGGACTACGACAGATTATGATCTCTGGTGGTAGGCACACAGACTAGTGCCTTTGATAGATCCTGATGGGCCAACACCTGTGGACAGGCGATCAGTGATCCCTCATGTGTCGAGGGCCAGACGGGGAGGCAAAGGTGGGGAAAAATGTAGAGGCCGGGGGAGGGATGGAGGTAGGGGTAGAGACAAAGGCCAGGGTGGAGACAGAGGTAGAGATGGAGGCAGGGGGAGATGATGGCGGGGAAAGAGGCAGGGGAGGAGGTGATGGCAGAGATGGAGGCAGGGGGAGGTGATGGTGGAGATGGAGGTAGGGGGAGAGGTGATGGTGGAGATGGCCAGAGCTGGAGACGAGACAGTCAGAGATAGGGCCGGAGGGTGTGGCAGCGTGTGGCGAGGGTAGCATTAGAGGTTATCCCGGAGGTTGGTGAGGAGGGAGAGGGTGAGGAGAGACGAGAGGAGGAGGTGGGAGGATAGGAGGCAGAGGTGGATGTAGGAGGACAGGAGGAGGAGGTGGGTGTGGGAGGACAGGAGGAGGTCGGAGGACAGGAGGAGGAGGTGGGTGTGGGAGGAGAGGAGGAGGTCAAAGGATAGGAGGCAGAGGTCAGAGGATAGGAGGCAGAGGTGGCAGGATAGGAGGAGGAGGCGGAGGGTGTGGCCGATGATGATGATGAGGAGGATGATACCATGGATGAGGCTGAAAGACTCCTGAGATGGAAGATGGTGGAGGGAGAGGAGGAGATACCGTCCACCTCAGGATTTCCACAGGATGCCACAGTAGATCAGTGGGTAGCCGACCTATAGCAGAGACTGGACGTGAGTATGGCTCAGGTCAGATCATTGCAGTCAGCACTGGACGTAGCCTGGGTAGAGCAGGATCAAGCCATGATCCACCAATAGGACGTGGCTCAGTGGCACATGGACTTTGTAGTATTATGCACAGGGCCGATAGGAGACATGGCTCGTGAGCTAGCTAGGGTGAGCACAAGGCTAGGACAATATAGGACACTATATGAGTAGGTAGTGCCACCAGAGTGACGGGATCCTACCTTGTACTAGTCACAGTTGAGGATAGGCAGTGGACACAGGTCAGGTGGTGGCAGTGGTAGTAGGAGTCAAACCAGTGTCGAAGGATCTACTCGATAGGGCACACCTCAGGGCATAGGTCACATCACTCACGTCAGCACATTCCAAGTCACAGCCATGGGTTAGCTGGATCAGTGCAGAGGTCAGTAGAGGGATAGCCACTAGTGATAGATCCGTCCACCTCTCAGAGTCTGGCAGCAGTGACCTCACAAATGTTTGCTACCATCACAATGATGCCTTCATTCTCGGCTCCACCCGTAGCACAGACAGGGGCTACTACAGATCCACCTAGTTCAGTGCTCGGTTCAGAGTTTCCAACACCACATTCCTCACCACAAGGGGGTCATGAGAGTCTACCATAGGGGCTTTTTGTTATTATGGCACTCTATGTATATTATTGAGCCTACGAGCTCCATTTTTGGGATATCCATTGACTCTATCCTCTCACATTGTACCTTTTTGAGATAATAGTACATGATGATGCAGTTTTGATGCGGCCTACATGTGTTATGTGATGCTCTTTTCTTTATGTATTATGATGTGTATGATGTATGATTTGTGATGTATCATGTATGTCATATGATGCCTATTTGTGATTTTGATGCCATGATGATGTAATGCTTATTTATATGATTATGTTAATGATGTGCATGATATATTTAGTAAAAGATGCAGTGTTGATGATTATGTTAATGCAATGTTTGTGATTATGTGTATGATTTAATACCATGGATGATGTATGTATGGACCTAATGCAATGTATATGATTTAATGCCATGGATGATGTATGTATGGACCTACTGCAATGTTTATATGATCATGTATGCACTTATGTTTTCGGATGTCACAAGATATCATTGTGGGATGGATGAGAGAAGATGATGAGACTGATGAGAGAAGATGATCAGACCAAAGAGGAGAAGAAATGAGACTGACGGAGATGCATGTTAATTCCTAGACCAAATCCTCCAAAACTTTACTGTAAGACTTTTAATATTTATTGCTCTTAATCATCATTGGGCAAACTATTGTAATGGCCAACAAACATCATGATATGACATAGATCAAGGTGTGCAAAGTCATACCATTACGTAAGACAAATAGTCACAGACAAGGATGATCATAACGCATACCAAGAGCATGACCGCCCCAGTCTTTTTGTCATAATCAACCACAAGCAGAAAAAGAGATGTACAAAACATGACACATCGTTGCTTCTCTAAATCCTATTTCCAGGACATCCTTGAGAAACTAGTGACATGATTGCCAAAATACAAAAACAAATAAAGCCCTTATCATGATATGTCATTGTTTTTCTAAATCCCTGAATCAGGACCTTGCTGAGAAACTAGTAGTCATGCATGTCAATCATCATGATACGTCACTACTTCTCTAAATCCCAGTTAGTGGGATCTCACTGAAAAACTAATACCATAATAAAAAACCCAAAAGACAATTGTCAAGTGCGTCTGGATATCCATTGTTCTAATGTCAAAATTTCTAGTTTAACAATGTCGAGATGTCCAAATGTTTAAAGTTTCGATGATCTTGAAAAATGTCAAGAATTGGTGAATTCAGGAAGGACACATCCTAGATAATGCCGATGTCGAGAGCATTTTATCCCTAATAGACGTAAGGGGTCCCTCGAAATGATGATGATGCCTAGGAAGGACACATCCTAAGGCATAGATGATAGAGGTGGTTCTTCAAAAGGACACATCTAAAGAATACTGATGTCATGAAGAGTGATTTTTAGATGTCAAGAGGATCACTCAAAATGTCGAATGAAAATGATGATGCCTAGGAAGGACTCAACCTAAGGCATAAATGATAGAGGTTATCATTCAGAAGGACTCATCTGAAGATTAACCTAAAGTTGATAGTTTGATAGGTTATGATGATGTGACCTAGTTTGACCGAGATTGACTTGTGTTGACCAGATGTCGCTATTGCCATAATAATATGTGCCAATTGAGAGTTGTCATGTTGTGGTAAATGTTTGCCAGAATTTGTTCGATGTGTTTCATCCATTTGGGAAAGATTTGTATTGTCTTGTAGACTTTTTGACGTGTGTACTAGTGTGATGCCATGAACCCTAATGAACTGACCTAGTGCGGCCTCGAGGGCTCATCGATAGATGGCCTTGCCTATGTCATACACTCAAAGACCTCATAGTTCAACATGACCAATGACTTTGTCTTGATGACCAAAGATGGCGTCATGATTTTATTTTGACAAACCTAAAAGGACTGACCTAATGTCTCGGGGACTCAAATGTGAGTCTTGCCTACGTAGCAAGTGCGCAGAGACAACATAGTTTGGACAAATGACAAGGACTGATTGACTTAACTGACTTTGACAAGAGATGACACTGTGTTCGCATTCTTCAAGCAGTCTGATGTTTTGGTCGTAGTTTTCCTCAGGACATTTTATGATTTTTAGGTCTTTTTTTAGAACTTTTTGCAATGTTTTTGGTCTTTCTTCAGGACTTTTTTCCAATGTGTTTGTCTTTTTTTAGGACTTTTTTCCAATGTGTTTGTCTTTTTTTAGGACTTTTTATGTTGTTTTTATCCTTTTCTCAGGACTTTTTATGATGTTTTTGTCTTTTTTTAGGACTTTTTATGATGTTTTTGTCTTTTTTAAGGATATTTTATGATGTTTTTGTCTTTTTTCAGGACTTTTTGCCAATGTTTTTGTGATCATATGTGACATCCACTGCAGTTGCATGATAAACATTTTTCCCCTAGTCGGGTCCAGGACTTAGCCATTTTGTAACGAATATGGATGTGATGCTGCTGGGTTACTAGATGGACAGTCGTCAGGACTTGATGTCAATCATTTATCCACTATGACAGGTAGGGTAGGATGTGGTGGTGATTTGCGTAAGAATGGTGAAAATACCTTTCATCCTAGGCCATGTTAGACAAAGTGATAGTAGATGGTAGAGCAATGATTGATTATGCATGGCACCTGTTTGCTAGGTTTTCACCATGGTACTTGTCCAAAGTGCCTGTTTGCCAGGTTTTCACTATTAAATGAATCATTTTTCTCTTTACTATTTTCATGATTTTTTTGATTTTTTTGGTGTCACCAAGACGCTTGTTTTCCAGGTTTTCATCAAGGTGACAATTTTTTTATCAATTTTCAAATTTTTTTTTGTATTTTATGGTTTTTGACTCAATCATCTGATGCTATGCATAGAACCTTCAGAGATGTAAACTGTTGATGGGCTCTGTCAATTGTTCTCCATCTAGAGTTGCTAGCTGATAAGCTCCATAACCAAAAGAAGATATGATAATATAGGGACCTAGCCAGTTTGGTTCAAATTTTCCTGGCTTTTCTCTGTCAGCTTGGTTCTTGAGGTTCTGCATGAGATCTAGGTCGCCAATGTCAAACTTTCTAACCATAACCTTTTTATTGTAGCTGTGAAAAAGATGGTTCTGATATGCTTGGAGATGGTTTAGTGAATTTTTCCGTCTTTCTTCCAGCATTTCCAGCTCATGCAAGCATGATTGTCAGTACTCCTCTTCATTAGTTAAACCCTTTAGGGAGACTCGTAGCGAAGGAATTTCGACCTCAATGGGCAAGATGGCCTCAGCGCCAAAGACTAGGGAAAATGGGGTGGCCCCTATAGGCATACGAATGCTAGTTCGGTAAGCCCACAGAGCAGGGTTGAGTTGTATGTGCCAGTCACGGCCAACATCATTGATAGTCTTTTTTAGAATTTTGACAATGGTTTTATTGGACACATCAGCTTGACCGTTTCCTTGTGGGTAGTATGGAGATGAAAAGTGGTGTTGGATATGGAATCACTCACATAACTCATGTACGTCTTAGTTTTTAAACAGACATCCATTGTCAGTGATAATGGATTACGAAAGGCCATACCAACAAATGATGTAATTAAGGATGAATTTTGATATTTGTTTGTCGGTAATATATGTCAAAGGGATGGCTTCAATCCACTTTGTAAAATACTTGGTGGTGGTAATTATGAATTTATGGCCATTGGATGAGGTTGGATGAATCTTACCAATAAGGTCGAGTCCCCATTGAGTGAAGGGCCACAGAGAAGTGATCGGTCGAAGTTCTTGTGTTGGAGCATGGACCAAATCACTGTGAATTTGACATTTGCAACAAGTCTTGGCATATTCAATTGCATCCTTTTCCATTGTCAGCTAATAATACCCAAGTCTCGTTACTTTCTTAGCCAGAGTAGGACCACTTGAATGAGATCTGCATATACCGTAATGCACTCTTCATCTGTGTCGAGACATCTAAGGAGGGTATCGTCAAAACTACGGCAGTAGAGGGTGTCACTGACAATGGCATACCTTGCAGATTTTCTAATGAAGGACTTCCTTTGGTTATTGGATAGGTTCAGTGGAATAGTTTGAGATTTTAGGTAGTCATAAATGTCTTGATACTAGGGAGAGTTAGGACCAACAAGTTTTCAAACCATTTCTGATTCTGGGATATCATATGCCGGTATCAAAAGTTGTTCTACTAAGAACTCAAATTGTGACACATTTTTAGGGATGTCCAAGAGAGAACTAATAGTAGCCATTGCATCAGCTGCCTTATTCTATGCCTTGGGGATTTGGTCAAAAGAAATCAATTGGAAGTATGTAAGGAAACTATCCACCATCCTCTTGTAGGGAAGCAACTTCTCATCTTTTGTTTCATAGTCATCATTCACTTGGTTGATCATGAGTTGGGAATCCTTGAATACAAGCAACGTCTAAATTTTCACTTTAATTTCCAACTTGAGACCTGTGACTAGTGCTTCATATTCGACAATGTTGTTTGTACATGGGAAGGCAATCCAGAATGACTTAGGAATTGAATCCCCCTGTGGTGCGATAAACAAGATTCCAGCGCCAGAGCCATGACCAGTATGAGACCCATCAAAATATAGCTTCCATGGTGCTACCAGTTCCACATGAAAAATGGACTTAGTAGGAAAATCAGTTACTAGTGGATGAGTGACTTGAATTGGTGCATCCGCTAGTTGATCCACTATTACCTATCCTTTTATTTCCTTACACTCGACATATTATATGTCATACTCACTTAGTATAATGACCCATTTTGCCAACTGGCCTATTAATGCCACCTGACTTAGGAGATATTTCAGTGGATCGATCTTGGCAACTAGTTGTGTCTAGTGACTGAGCATATAGTGTCTTATTTTTTGGGATGCAAAGACAACAGCAAGGCATGCACATTCAATGTATGTGTAGTTCAACTCATATCCTATCAGTGTGTGGCTGATGTAATAGATTGCTCTTTCTTTTCCTTCATGATCATTTTGAGCCAGTAAGGCCCCTAGTGCTGAACTAGTAGTTGAGATGTATAGAATCAATGGCTTTCCATGAATAGGAAGCATGAGGACTAGTGTTGACAGTAGGTAATCTTTGATTTACTGGAAGGTATCTTGACATTTATTTGTCCATACAAAGGGGATACTCTTGTGCAACAGATACTGGAACGGGTGACACTTATCTGCCAATTGGGCTATAAAACGTCGAATAGATTGTACTCTACCTTACAGAGTTCTGAGTTCACTAATTATTCAAGATGGAGGCATGTCTATGATTGCTTTGACCTTTGCTGGATCGACCTCTATGCCTCTTTGGGAAACTATGTATCCCAAGAGTTTACCTGATGTGACCCCAAAAACACACTTCTTAGGGTTTAGCCGAACTTTGTACTCTTCAAGTCTCTTGAAAATTATGTCGAGTACCTTCAAATGATCTTTCCTGGTTGTTGATTTGGCCAATAGGTCATCTACATAGTCTTCCATTATGTTGTGCATCATGTCATGGAAGATCATGGTCATAGCCCTTTGATATGTGGCACCTACATTTTTTAGACCAAATGGCATGACGTTCCAACAGTATGTACCCCATGGGCAAGTAAATGTCATTTTGTGCTGGTCTTCAAGAGCAATGTGGATTTGATTATAGTCGAAGAAACCATCCATGAGGGACAGCATCTCATATCCTACTGTAAGGCCCACTATGATGTCAATGTTTGGCAGAGGAAAGTCATCCTTTGGGCATACTTTATTTACATCTCAAAAATATGTACATACACGGATCAGCCCATTTGGTTTTGTGACTAGCACCAAATTAGAAATCCATTCAGCGTAGTCAATAGACCGTATGAATCCCACATCTAGCAATTTCTTTAACTCGGCCTTGACTAATAGAGCCACTTGGGGGTGCATTTTGCACTACTTTTGCTTGACTGGTTTAGCATTAGGTAATAGTGGCAGATGGTGCAGAACCAGTTTCTGGTCCAATCCTGGCATGTCAGCATAGGACCATATGAAGTTGATTTTCTATTTTGCAAAGAATTTATGAAATTCTGGTTTCTCTTCATTAGTCAATGATGCAGCAAATAGGACCATCTTGGGGTCTTCTGCAGTTGAAATGTTATCCTCTATTGTGTCCTCAATAAGCATAGCCAGTTTCTCTTGTTGCATGGGGAGAAAGTCGAGTCCTCCATCTTTGGGTGCCTCAGAGAGGTTTTCACCCGCAGATACATCCTTTATTTTTACTATTTTATCAAGAGGTGCCTTTCGGTTTTCACCTAGAGACGTTTAATTTTTTACTTTATTTTTACTTTTTCGACTAGAGGGCTGAACAGTCTCGCCGAAGTATGTCGTGCAGTCTAAATCAATGGCGAATCCTAATTTTTGGTCCCCATTGGGTATGCCTTCTTGTAATCCCATGAATTTGGCAATTGCCTCATCATTCTGAAATGTGTCCAGAACTGGTGGTCCTTGTTGGTCCCAATCGACTAGTTCAGGGTAAACTAAAGAAATGCCATCGTCAAGGCTAGTGAATTGGGGTGAGGATGTAGATAGCATGCAGATGGATTCAGTGATGTTGTAGATGAGGTTATCATCATCCAACTCTACATCAGACTCTATCCAATATTCTCCTTTACTGGTGTCATATTCGTTGTCAAAATAAGGACTGAAGTTCTTAGAGCCCTGGTTTTCAATATCGTTGGACACTTCAGATTGATTGGACTGAGGGGGTTTAGATGATGGGTGTTGTGTGTCATTGGCAATGGTAATGGGACTTTGACTATTTGGTGCTTGTATAAATTTTGAATGTTTGCCAAAATCATTGTTCAGAGGTCAGTTCCCCTAGTTCGACAAACAAATCATCAAGACAATAGTCACTTAGGGATCATTCTGAGCCAAATTCCTACTCATGGGAGTCTGTTTTGGTGTGGGTTTCCCTAGTAGTCTTGACACTGTCAAAAGCATGTACTCGCTCATTTGAAAGTCCAGAGGTATGTCAATCATCATTGTCAAGTGATCCAACCCCTAATCCAAGATACTTCAGAATTTGAAAAGTTTCTACGAGTTCCCTTCAACCAGTTTTATTTTTTCCTAGGCCACTAGTACCATTGTAGCCTTTGGCCTTCATTATGTCATAACCTTTGCCATATCTTTGAATTGGTAGCAGGGGTAGTGCGACAGTATCCTTATAGATCCATCCTGTAATGTCAGCAAGGTCCTCATCACTCATGTCTCCCCACTTGATAAAAATTGTGTTTGATGGAACTTTGAAAGTTTCCTGAGGTTCCATTCTGAAACACGGCCGACCATATATCTTTGGAGACGTGGGTATTGTTGTTATGCTATATGTTGTATTTAGTTTGAACTCTCTACCGCCGAGGTCCTGGATTTTGATAGTCAATTTAGTCTTAGGTCTAGTGGAAGGTGGTGGTATGGCGGAAGACGTGGATGGAGCGGATGTGGAAGATGATGTGAGTGTGGATGGGTTGATGTATTTGGATGATGAGGAGCCAGGTGCTTCTCGATTAATAGGTACTCAGTTTTCAGAGATACCCCTTAAGTTGGTACAATATTGGAAAGGGTCGGGGTCTCCGTATATGGTTACTTTTGTGCCATCAAATGGAAACTTTAGACATTGGTGATATGTAGATGGAACGGCTTTTAAGGTTTGAATCCATGGACGACCAAGTAAGATGTTATATGGTAGTTCCAAATCCAGGACCTGGTAGGTTGTGTCCACAATGACCGGTCCCACTCTAATAGGGAGAGAGATAATGCCACATGAAGAGTGTTCCTCGTCATTGTATGCTTTGATCACTATACTTTTCGGTTGGTCCACGCATGCATCAGAGAACCCTAGAGCCTTAACCAATTTGAGGGAGCATATGTTCAATCCTACTCTGCTATCTACTAAAACCCCTCTAACTTTGTGCTTGTGGACAAAAGTTTCTATGTGCAATGCATCATTGTGGTTGGTTTTAGGTGATGAGTAATCTTGATCCGAGAAGGTGACATGGTGTGGCATAGTGAGATATCCCACCATAGTTTCAAACTGATTGACATCGATGTCCTTGGGTACTGACGACTCTAGGAGAGTTTTGTCTAGGATCTCTTTATGTGCAGGAGAGATACGAAGTAGCTCAAGGATAGATATTTGCATGGGAGTTTTTCCTAGCTAGTCAATGAGGTTGAATTGACTTTTGGGTATCCACTGTTGTGTGATTGGGATAGGTTTTGGCTATTTAGCTGATGGGCCCGGTATAGTGATTTTGGCTTGTCTAGCATGAGGTGGACTATCTATAGTGACCTTGCCACTTTGAGTAGTAACATTACATTGGGGTGATCTCTTGACTGTAATGGTATTGATGCACTCATTGTCAATTCAGACATTATTTATAATTGGTCCACTAGAATAATCATAACTGGCACGGGCGAAGTTAGCTTGATTCTGTGGACCTGAAGTGGAAACATTATGAGAACCATGGTCCTGCAGTGGATTCTTGTGGATAGTATGATCTAAATTGGAGGTGAATTGTGATCCACCTACTTTGATGGTGTGACTTTCGATAAGATCTTGTATTAGGTTTTTCAATTGTCGATAGTTAGAGGTTGTATGCCCTTTTGCTCAATGGTATTCACAAAGTGCATTGTCATTCCACCATGCTAGTTTGAATTGTCCTGGGTCATATGGTTTTGGTTTCGAAAGTATGATGACCCTATACTGGAGGCATTTCTTAAGGACTTCTTCAATGGGTTCACCCAAATGGGTGTATGTGCAACCCCTAGGAAATTGTCTCATATGACGGTATTGTCCCTAATTATTTTGACCACTTTGGTTGTTTGAAGAAGTATTGGGAGGAGGTGTCAATGTCGTTGTTGGTTTGTTTTGTTGTTGAACCCCTTTCAGGGCTAATACAGGACCTACAATGTTTGCAGTCTTGGCGTCAACAACACCATCATTTGTAACATGCTTATTTTTAACCCAATATTTGTATTTGTCAGTGGGTGGATTGAAGTTTGTGTTTTTGGAACCATATCTCAGTTCTGCCTTTGTGATAAGGGCTTTCTCAATCTGGAATCCTTTTTCAACTAAGTCTGTGAAGTTTGTGCAACGATGTATTTATAGTGCAAATTTTAGGGGTCCTAGAAGTGTTTGGACAAACATGTCAACTTTTTCCCATTCAGGGATGTCAATGTGACATTGACTAGCGAGCCTTCTCCATTTTTGAAAGAATGGGATAAATGTCTCACCAGAATCATCTTGCGTGAGATTGCACAAGCTAGTGATAGAGGTATCCATGTCGATGTTGTATGCATAATTTCTTATAAATTTTTGTTTAAGCTCATCCCATGTCTAGATATCCTTTTGAGTTAAAAACCATTCAAGGGCTTGACCCGCCAGACTTTTAGAAAAGAGTCTCATCAAGTATATTTGTTTGTAGGCGATGTCCATACAATTGGTTGCAAATTTGTGAACATGTTCAATGGGATTTGTCTTGCCTCTGTATTTTGTGAAGTTGGGTGACACATATCCTGGAGAAAATGGAGGCATGTATAAGCTCATGTCGAATGGGTATTTATTTAGATCATATGATATTTCTAATTTCTTGCCTAAAATGTACATGTTTTGGATAGTTTTCTCTACATCCCTCAATCTTGTTTGGATGGCGTCCACAGCAGGGTCGTTTATGTTTCCATACGTTGGATTGCTTGGTACACCATGTGTGCCTATTTTTTGTGCATGAATATTGGTTTATTGTGGCGGTATGGATTGTTGTGGTATATATGACGTGTGCGGATTGACATGTTGGTATTGGAAGTTATGATTGGGTGTATGTTGATATTGAAAGTTATGATTGGGTGCATGTTGATGAGTATGAACGTTAGATGAGTAGGTTGGGATGTGGCCGCCAGTGATGTGTGTCATTATTTCGGGGATATGATGACTATGAATGTTATGATGTGTTAATGATGTCATGGGTTGTGTTATTTGGCCACCTTGTGTAAATTGTTGATTTTGTACAAGGGGAATGTTTGTGTTTGTACCTTGGGAGGCAATGACATTTTACTGTGTTGTCGTGTTAACATTTTATTGTTGTCCTTGGATAAATACATGTCTTGTGCCTCCTCCCGAAGGATTTTGTGAAGTACCACTGAGCGGATATGTCGAAGTTGTGCTCATGGTAGTAGATGGAGCTGTCAAGGGGGGATTGTTGTGACTCGATGATTCCCCCATGGCATTTACTATCATGGCATTTACTGTCATGGTATTTGTGGTGTTTGGGAAGCTGGGAGTGGCATGCACTGTCATTTTAGTGTCAACAAAAGTATTGCTCGTAGTGTTTGGAAGTTGACCGCTATGTGACATGTTATGTGCGTTGTTGGTATTAGGGTCAAGAGGTATCAAATTTAGCGTGTTAACATCAAATCCTTGTGGTAACTTAGCTCCTTCACTCAAGAGCATGGCTAAGAATCTGTCTCTGTCATGACTGACCATTGTTTCAACGAGCTAACAGGCTTCTGGGTCTTGTGCCAGTGCCTCTAAGTTTTCCTCAAGTAGTTGACCATTTTCATCTTTTTGCAAGAATGGTTCGAATGGACTATTTGATGAAGATTGCATTGTCATTGGAGGTTGATTGTCTAAATTGGAAAATGGATCATAACAAGTCTAGTTTGGGTCATGTGGAGGATTGTTGACAGTAAACGTGGGGTCTTGTCGAAAGTTTTCCATTTGTCTCTTTTGTTTTTGGAGTCTAGTTTTGACCATAAATGAAATTGCTCAAATGGGAATGACAACTAAATACAAGTATGACACTACGCAAAGTCTAAGTTCAAAATGATGACTAGAATGACTAATGTTTTTGGATTTTCATGAATGGGATATGCAATGTGTAGACTTATAATGCAATTTAGGACAAGGGTTCCTAAGCACTTCTAAGCTCAAACTTTGTTTTCAATTTTGACTGCCAAGGACTTTGTTGAAAATGACAAGTTGCCAATGATGTGTTAATGATGTCATGGGTTGTGTTATTTGGCCACCTTGTGTAAATTGTTGATTTTGTACAAGGGGAATGTTTGTGTTTGTACCTTGGGAGGCAATGACATTTTACTGTGTTGTCGTGTTAACATTTTATTGTTGTCCTTGGATAAATACATGTCTTGTGCCTCCTCCCGAAGGATTTTGTGAAGTACCACTGAGCGGATATGTCGAAGTTGTGCTCATGGTAGTAGATGGAGCTGTCAAGGGGGGATTGTTGTGACTCGATGATTCCCCCATGGCATTTACTATCATGGCATTTACTGTCATGGTATTTGTGGTGTTTGGGAAGCTGGGAGTGGCATGCACTGTCATTGTAGTGTCAACAAAAGTATTGCTCGTAGTGTTTGGAAGTTGACCGCTATGTGACATGTTATGTGCGTTGTTGGTATTAGGGTCAAGAGGTATCAAATTTAGCGTGTTAACATCAAATCCTTGTGGTAACTTAGCTCCTTCACTCAAGAGCATGGCTAAGAATCTGTCTCTGTCATGACTGACCATTGTTTCAACGAGCTAACAGGCTTCTGGGTCTTGTGCCAGTGCCTCTAAGTTTTCCTCAAGTAGTTGACCATTTTCATCTTTTTGCAAGAATGGTTCGAATGGACTATTTGATGAAGATTGCATTGTCATTGGAGGTTGATTGTCTAAATTGGAAAATGGATCATAACAAGTCTAGTTTGGGTCATGTGGAGGATTGTTGACAGTAAACGTGGGGTCTTGTCGAAAGTTTTCCATTTGTCTCTTTTGTTTTTGGAGTCTAGTTTTGACCATAAATGAAATTGCTCAAATGGGAATGACAACTAAATACAAGTATGACACTACGCAAAGTCTAAGTTCAAAATGATGACTAGAATGACTAATGTTTTTGGATTTTCATGAATGGGATATGCAATGTGTAGACTTATAATGCAATTTAGGACAAGGGTTCCTAAGCACTTCTAAGCTCAAACTTTGTTTTCAATTTTGACTGCCAAGGACTTTGTTGAAAATGACAAGTTGACAAAGTCTAAATGACTAGTGAGTCTTCCTAACTAGACTTTTGAGTTGGAAAAGATCTCACAAAAGAGGACAATGACTAAAAGGGGGGTTGATAACTTAGTCGAAGAGAGCCCAATTTTGAAAACAATGATGTTGCAAATTGTGTTAAGGTTTTCCTAATCCTAAGTATGTAAATATAAACCTAGGGATAACCTAATTCCAAATGTATGCAACTAAAAAAAATGAAGGATGAAACCTATGGTGACTAATGGGAACTAATGGTCAAGACTTTGAGCAATTTCAAGTTTGGTTTCTGACAGAATCTTTCTGGTGATAGTGTTTGACAAATGGTTGACAAGTTGAAGACCTCAAGTTTTGAATATGAATTTTTAAATTTTGACAGGAAAATGCATCGCTTGAAGCTACAAATGCGTCACAGTTTAGCAAATGTGGTTTGTTGTTTCAATTGTGGCTTTTGGACTGTCAAATGCGACTTGATTTAGCATATGTAGCTTTTCAGTGTTTGAATGCGTCGTGACACCTACATATGCGTCATTCTAAATGTCAGATGTGGTTTAATAGAGCAGTTGCGGTGTAGAAAATCACTTGTGGTTCGACAAATGTGACACAGTTTTGTTTCAAAATGATTTTCTTGTCGTTTTGATGGAAATTTTGATATTTTTGGTGAATGTTTTGTTTCGAACTGTGATAACACCAAAAAACACTTGACAAAAAAATTGTTTTAAAAGTAACCAAACACACATCAGATAAGCACAATCCTAGGTTAGGCCATGACAATATTCGCTAGATTCCACGCGGGTTTCCCCAACCACATATCTATAGTGTGTGAATTTAGAAGCTTGGTTGCACGGGCTCCCCCTTACAGTACACTCTCTTCTCAGGCCAACCAATCTTCCAATGCCAATGAAACTCCCATGGTGAGCTGATCACCTCTACTACAAACTACGAAAGTGTGGATGCCTTCACACCAACTAGTGTTGCACTAACAAATAGAAGGATTTTTGCTTTCTATACAAGATTTTTTAGTTAGGGACCCCCGTTCAAGTGGCCATACATGGGGCAAGAGATTAATCACCATTAAGGTGGCACTCCAGCCTAAGGAGGTTA
The DNA here is from genome assembly GCA_007258455.2 of Sequoia sempervirens. Lineage (NCBI taxonomy): Eukaryota > Viridiplantae > Streptophyta > Pinopsida > Cupressales > Cupressaceae > Sequoia > Sequoia sempervirens. Next base: position 636,780,818 of record VDFB02270651.1, on the reverse strand, counting down.
AGCTCAATAGGGTTTAAGGGAGTACAACTCCGTACGTATGACACATCCACACAAGCAACCTTAGGTTTTCCCTTAAGGTTTACATTTATATACCAGTCGGGGGTAGCTTGGCTTTAGCTCCATTTTCAGTTTGAGTTGCATTGGGGTGATGAAATCCCTAGTTAGGCCCAATTTATAGAGTTGGTAACCGTTTCTCTTACACCCAAGATCACCCGAAAGTGCAAGGGGAGAGGATACTCCGATATACCAAGTCAGAGTAATAACAGAAAAAAATGGGTCTGATTTTTTTATCACGAGGTTTTCACCAAGTGAGAGCATACTCACCTCTCATTTTGCAAACACAATCAATCAAAGAAGACATGAATGTTCTTTTTATGTGCACCAAAGTTAAATGTTTGCTAATCTATGAAAAAAAAGCATAATGTTTGTTTTATTCTGTCTTCGACATTCGAATCTGCAAACAAAAGATTAGTAGTCTCTTTATGCAATGATCTTTGACACCCGAATAGTAACCGCCACACGCTACAAATGAAGATTAGTAACACAAAACCCTAAGCTAGCCAACATGCAGGAATGAAAAACTAGGAAATCAGAAGACCAAAAAACCAGAAAAGAAACCAGAAACCAAAAAAACCCTAAAATCCAAAAATTAGAATGTAAAAAATGAAAGGAAATCTTTACCGGTTAAATGTGGCACGACATGGCAGATGCATCATTCTAGACTTCAAATGCGGCACGACATGGAAAATACATCATTCTGGACTTCAAATGTGGCACGACTGATCAGATGTGTCGTTCAAGATGTCAATTGCGGCTCTTCTGTCGGTGGATGTGTCGCGACGCATCAAATGTGTCATGATGTTTTTTTTTAAATAGTTGCGTTGCTCCATACCTGTACCTGCAAAATAGCAGAAAACACAAAACAAACGTACAAAAAAAACCAAAAAAAAGGAGTCGGGTTCACCAATGTAATCAAGGGATTTCTTTCAGGTTTGATTAGGAGTGTTAGCAACAAACAATAAATGACAACGAAACCAAAAGATCTTACAAAACACAAAGGAAGTAAAACAGAGAGCGAATATACCTAATCACCAATACCTCCATGCTTCACTTTTGTAATACCTTCTTACTTGTTGGATGATGTTGCCCTCATATTCGTCGTGTGAGCAATCTGAAAATGTCTAAGTCCTACAACAAGCCTTCAAGGATTTGTGCTATGTCTAAATGCCTATGCCTATAACTATAATTATCAATGTCTATGCCTAAACAATGCCAAGATTTGATCAAATAAATATAATGACTATGGAAATTGCTATGAAATCTAAGCATGTAAATACCTAAAATGTAATGTGTCTCTGCGTAATTGAAAAGTGAGAGGAAAATGGCATTTTATAGAAAATGCCATTTCAAATGAATGGGCAAGATTAATTGATGATGAGAACCTAAAATGAGAGGTCCAGATTAAACCTGAGAATCCCTAATTAGGGTTAGGGAAAATTCATTAATCAAATGGTTAGAATAATATCTCAGATTATCGGATCGACGGTGGAGAATAAATGAGATAATCAATTAGAAAATAAATATTTTAAAAAATCAAGAAGATAAAGACTGCCTGATTTGTGAGATTTGAAAAATCAAGAAGATAAGATGTGAACTGAAGATCAAATTTGGAAAATCAAGAATCTGCCTGATTACTTGATTTTTGGAAGATTAGTTACTAATTTGAATTAAGATAATTCAAATTATGGATTTAATGAGATAATAAATAATCTTTTTCAGATTATTTATCAAAATGGACTGACAGTTAAGATTGAGATGACATTTTAAATAATTTAATTTATTTAAAATGAGAGGAATATCAAATTGGCAATTAAATAATTAAATTTAATTATTTAATTTAGCAAATAAGACTAATTAATTAAATAAATTAATTTATTTATTTAATTAAGACAGTTAGTGACATATTAAATAAATAAATAAAATTTATTTATTTAATAATCAGAAGAAATATATGATGAAGTAATTAAATAAATTAAGAAATTTATTTAATTAAGGGAAGACTTAGGCAATTAATGACGTATTTAATAAATAAATAAAATTTATTTATTTAATAATCATGAAGAATAAATGACATGAATTAATTAAATAATTATGAATTATTTAATCAATAGTCGAATGTGGACCAAGGACATAATTAAATGTCATAATTATGCTAGGACGAAAATGGTAAAAATGAAGCTTGTAGGCCTAGGTCATTTTTAGGTGTCTATAGTTCCAAGCCCACTGTAAGCTTCAATGTTTACACAATTGAGAAAAAGAAACAATATCAAAAGGATATCAAAAGGAAAGATAAGAAAGAAATGATAAAATCAAGCAAACGTTTGGGTGTGCGGACAACTCTATCAGGGCTATGGACACCTATCTAGCAATAAAGCACTGTTCGTGGGGTCACAGTGACAACTCCATCAGGGCTATGAATGCTTGATCGGTAGTGGAGCAATGTCTTGGTTACTTTTGGAGTTAGATGATGCATAGCTTGCTCTATTTGATTAACTACCATTTGTTATAGTCTTTGAAGCAAGGAAATGAATTCACTATGCACAAACTTCTAAGATGATTTTGTGATTTGATTTAGCCAAGGATCTCATTCTCCTTGGAGTCTCACAGTTCAATTTTGGAAATCGGCCCCTAGTCTGTGAAACTAGAGATTTTGGGTTCTAAATGAGCATTTATCCTTAGAACGCTTTGGAGCTTTTTCTTGAAAATTTTCAATTTGTTGTGCCTATAGCACACATGCCCCATTCAGAATGGGGACCCTCTCTATTCGCTTTGCCAAGTCAATTTTTGTCACTGCCTCATTTTGCGTGCCCCCCTTTTTTTTTAGTTTCAAATGGTTAAGGAGTATTAGGAGAATCATCTAGAGTTGACCAGGATTTTCCACTATCAAATTCTCCAAGCCTTTGGCCTTTGTGGGGTTATGTTAGCAGTTTTCCTTCAAACTTTGAAGATGGCATCCTTCGGGCAATGTAGGTCTGCCCCTATGGGTGCCCTATGTAGGATACCCTTACATTTTTGTTGTTCCAAATGGCCAACCCAAGATGTCTTGCTACATTGTAGGACCCACAACATTGTTCACTCATTCCACCACCGACCTACTAGATGACCAACACTCAACGCCCATCTACTTAACAGACCCCGTCGCTTCCAACACCACCCCTCTCAAAAGGCGTGTTCACCAACTCTAGCCACCACCGTACCTACATTATTGGTAGACATTAAATGTGGAAAAATCTATAAATAGGAATTTTGAAGTGTCATTTTCACCCATCAGAAGTATCATAAATCTTGTTAGAGCCACCTGTCATTGCCACCTTTGTGCCCGTAGAGCTCCTTCCCTGATTTGAGGCCATTACTTGCTCTCTCTTCATCAATTCCATCAAGTTCTTCAGGGTGGTTTTTGGTTTCCCAGTTGTGCCTTGAGTTTTTTTGAATTTTCACGAAAGTTGCTAAGTTTTGGTAAAAAGAAAACTTCAATCTAGATAGAACACCCTTGGGCGAGAAAAACCCATGTCTTAGAATTTTGAACCCCTTGAAAATCCATCCACTGGAGACTTGCGGGACTTGGAGCCCCCATGACCATTCTTGAACAAGGGCGTTCATACCCTGCGGGCCCAAAAAGTACCCACCGTCGTCGTCTTTCTCTTAAGCACCAAACTTTAGACAATAGGCTGACACTCTGCTCAGGCCCACCCTCATGGGAAGACACCCTCATTCGCCCATCCATTATATTTCGTAATCCCAAATGAATGATCCTTCGACCTGTTCAGGTTCGTAAGCATAGGTCTCTTCCTATAGAATTCTCCTTGAGCCCCGCCATTCTGAACGACTCTCTAACACTATCCCTCCACTAGGTTGGCACCGCCCTAGTGGTCTCTAATCAAATTCAAACACACTAAAATGCTTAAATCTAGACCCATTGCAGACCTATCCTTATGGACTTCTATCCACGGGCTGCTGCCTTGGGTTCACCATTTCAAACATATTTGGTAACATGTCATTTTGCTTGGCCTATTTCGACTTCATGACCATCATCCAAGCTCGAAACCAAAGAAAATTATTTGATGTGAACCATCCTTTGTGGATTTCCACCAACCTTTCACCGCTATTTAGATGACCATTCAAAATGATGAAACCTTGGCATCTATCCACCTATTGGGTCTTGATCCCCTCGTTTCCATCTAATTACCCTGCATTGAAAATGACCAAGTGTTTTCTCTTGTGTGGGCCACTCCTTGCAGACTTCCATCCATGGACCACCATAGCGAGTCTATCATTCCAAACGGCCTCAAACATTCATCTTTCTGCCCCATGGAGCCAACACCTATTACCTTCGTTTGAGCCCTAAGAAACAAAAATACCTAAGTTAAAAGACTTTGCAGTTTGCCCCATGTAGGTAGGTGCTTATGGATAGACGTCCTATGATCATCGTGTTAAAACACCTGAGGACTTCTCTCAGCCTGCTATCCAAGACCCAACCTCGCTATTTCCCCTTTGAATATTCTCCAACAAGTGACTGATGCCTAAGCTACTTGTGGACTTGATGATATGGGCTTCCTATGGTGGATTTTCATCCTGCCTCTACCATTCTAAATGACCAACGTCTAGTGTCTTCCCACACCTTTTGGCTTGCCCTCATGTGAACTATTTGGACTTCAGCAGTACAACAACAACCATCTATGAAATACACAAATCCCACATATTGGGATGTCCGTTGTGAAACATGACTCTACCAGTGTCATTTCAATGGCAAAGCACTAAATGGCCAACAAACCACCTTCTCCCACTTACCTCAGTCTCGCACACTTAAATGACCAATTTGATGACCCCAAAACCTAAAAAATGATTTGACCCACATGTTGAAATGACTCGACCAACTAATGGACCCCATTTCATAGCCAAAATCATCATATGGGTGGAACCTTGTAGGCCATCATTCCCTGATTGTCGTCCCTTTTGCAACTATTCCCAAAATGGCTTCCAATCCAAGAAAGTGCATACCCTTGGGCCCACATTGCTATAACTTCCTCAAATGAATGGATAATATTGATTTGAAAGAAATTTTAGGATCCTTGAATGATGGGTTACCTAATCTAACATCGTTTTGTAGGATTTTGGCTAATGCTCCTCATATTTTTACAATTGAATGTGCTTACTGCTCTTTTTCCTAGAGGTTATATGGAACTAGTTGCAAGACTTTCAAAGGTGGCCATAGAGAAGGAAAAGGGAAAGAACGCTTCCAAGGAACCTAGGGGAAAAGAAGATAAGGATCAAATAAAATACAATTTTCAAGCAGATCCCCTCAATTCAAAGGTCACCACAGACTAGAAAGAGATCCCAAATACTAATTTGGGGCATATCAACATTGACAAATTCAAGCAAAGGGTTATTGTCAACCGCACCACAAAGAATGACAAAAGGATTGAAGGAGTGGGTTGGGAAATGCTACTAGTTTCTCACCTATCCTCATTTCTCCTGAACTTGTAATGGCCTACAAAGAGGCATATCAAGAAGATACTAAAAGAATAGTGGATAGATATAGCAACATTCTAGCAGATTTCTCTACCAAGTCTATTAGACAAACCTTCCATATACCAACCTTCGATAAAATGGAAGAAAGATCTAAAGAATACGCCAAGACCACATGGGATGCCTTCCCCCTCAAGTGCAAGAAGCTCATTAATCAATATTGACTAAAGGAGAAGAGGGGAAGTTCAAATAAAGTTCCCTAAGAACTCTTCAGAAGTGATTTCTATGAGGATTACCATGACTTGGTAACCTTATTGAGCAAAGTCATGGGCCTCCCAACTACAACATTCTTCTAAGAGTGGATGTTGTATTTTATAGAAGATATCATTAGGGGAAAGACCCAATTCCATTGGGTAGGAATGATTAGTAGCTGCCTACATGAGCAGTTTATGTAGTAAAGAAAACCTCAGGGTTCTACATGACCTCACACCTAGTCTATCTACTTGTCGATTGTGCCCAATATAAGGGATTATTTGTATCCCCAAGCCAGACTCTAGGAAGAGAATTGAAGGTATACAAAAAATATCCTCAACTTCAATTCAAAAACATCAAAAGAGACTACTACAGGGTTAACGATGTTTTCATTAGGCATATAATCAGACTACTTGGGGGTGACTTGTAATGGAGGGTTACATATAGTTCCATCACCTTTATTTTTCATTTCTTATTTTTCTTTTAATTCAATTTCCCAAATTTACATACATTCAAGCCAAGGGTTTCTCAAAGAAATTGTTTAAGCTACCCCAGTAGCCAAATGACTAGTTAATATTACTTGTACTCTCCCAACAGCTACAACATGCACACACCCTTTTGAGCAACAAGAATAGGGTGAGAATCCCTTATCCCCTCACATTTTTTTAGGGTATGTACGCACTCCCTACCTCCTATTGTGTGGATTATTCTAATAAGGATCTAGTTGAATATAACCTAGAGCTCAACACTGCCCAACCGTGAATGGACCCATATGGTAAGTTGAAGCAGGCTGTCAGGATAGAGTATGTCCATTTGCATAATGTTGAGGACTTTTGGGCCAATTGAAAAGATGATAAAGAAGTGAGGATGAGGCACTACATGCACATGGAAATGTTTTTTTCAAAATAGTCAAGTTGTTCCTAGTGCCTGATCAAATAGTTGAAGATGAGCACACAATGATCAATCTGAGGTATGATGTCATTGCCAATCTACCGCTACCTTTGATTGACTATTATGAGGAAGAGGTTAGTGACCTTGATATTCTAATGAATCACTACACAATTGAAGCTTCAAGGAGCTACTCTAACATACGATGAGATCAAGGATGAACCAAAGAGTGAAACTGATAATGCCTCTTCCACTATTGCTCTGACCGGGGGGACTTCAGCATCTCCTCCTACTACATGGTCCAAGAAAAGTAATGAAACATATGAACACCAACCCAAACCTATGGTATATTCAAGGAAAGCCTTAGAAGGTGAGCCTTCTAAGAAGTCAAGGAAGTCGGGCAGTTTCACAGAAATGCCCACTATACAAGAAGACCCACTCCATGAGGGAGAGGAGATGGAGGTCGAGCAACCAAAGTCCCCACATGTTGGATTTACCCTCATTTCCACCACCACTATTGCATCCACTACCATCGCTCATGTGCTTGGTTCTCAGGTGATGGTTGCCTCTTCTTTGCTCGTGGTGGACATCGCAATTCACCTCTCCTCTACTTCCCCTACAACATAGGTTATGGTCATAGATTCCTCTTCTACCATGACTTCTCTACTCTCCTCCCCCATTTCTCCATCATTAGCCCTCCCACTAGCTACTACAAAAACTCTAATGCCTATTCTCTCACACCCAGAATCTTTTGCTCGACATATGTAAAATATACCAACAAAGTTGTTTGGGGTGCTAATGAATCCTATGGTAAATTTTTACCTTACGCAAGTTGTTGCTAGCCTCCCTATTCATCTTCCCGCAACTAAACCACCTATGATGGAACCAACAATGCAATTTTTTGAGGAGTTAGAAAAAAAAGAAAGGGAAGCAGCCAAGGAGATAGAAGAAGAAGTAGATGACTATCATGAACACCCTGAATATTAGCATCTAGTGATTGATAAAATGGTGTGCATGGAGGAAGAGGAGGAAACACAATCCTCATAAGAAGACATTGAGGAACTAGGCACAAAATATATCATGGAAAGTTCCTACTAGGAATTGGAAGAGGAACTTTCCCAAAAACTTAGGGATGTTGGAGACAAAGTAGAAAATAAACCTCTAATGAAGAGAAGGAAACAAACCAAGAAATGAAGGTAGGCATAGAACCTCTAATAGGAGAGAAAGGTAAGAGCCCCAAACATGATGAATAAATTCCTCCTTTAGGAGAGTAAGAAGAAAAGGAAAGGGAGGAGAAAGAATAAGACAAACCTAAAGAAGAGGCTCAATCAAATAAAATCCCAAAAGTAGAGCATCATGAAGAACATGGGAATGAACAAGAGGAAGAAGAGAAAAACTCTAAGGTGAAGGACAACCCTAAGGAGCATATAGTTACTGAATCCCTAGGAAAATAAACAATATTCATCCGGGATTCCGATGAAGAAGAGGAAGAAAAGATAGATAACAAGACTTTCGGTAGAAAAGAAATGGAAATTCAATGTACCCGTGAGGAAGAAGGTGATCACAAATCACCAAAATAGGAATCCCAAGTTCTTGAATAGCTTGAAAAGTAGTTAGAGAAGAAAACCCCAACCCCAATGGATCTGAAGGAAAGGCTGGAAGCCATTCTAGCCCAAGTATAGATAAGTATGAAGAGGGAAAAGAATCTAAGGGTCAAATCCCACCTAACAATGGATGCACCAAGATCTAGGATGGTATAGATAGCTACTCTGGTGATGGGAGAAGAAGGGGTCAACTATAATATTTTTACCATTGATTTAGGAACAATAATGAGAAAGAAAAAATGAACCATCTTTAGGGATATGTCACCAGCATTGTGCATCTAATGAATAAGGATAAGACCTCTACAGAGGACCTAAAGGGATGAGTGGTAGACTTAACAACTTATATTCAGAAATAGTCTTCCACTGAGGAGTTTCCCCCCAAGTCATCTGCACCACCATAGCTACTATCCAAGGACAACATCAACAAGTTGGAAAGAAGAAAGAATTGGACAAAGGCGACAAAGAATTGGTTCTACCAAGTCCTCTACAATGGAAATATGGGAATTGGTCATGATGTTAGGATATAAAACAAGTTCTTGGAGGTGCGAAAATAGCTTGAAGGCCCCAGAAAATCCTACACCAACCTCCCAGAGCTATATAGGATTACATATCCTAAGATTGAGGCAATCCTCAGGATGCTTGAAAGAACATGCGAAAAGAAGCTTGTGTTGGTAAAATATGATCATTGGCTCATTGAGACATGGAACCTATGCCTTGACCATAGGAAATAAATATTGGAATGAGTGCTCCATGAGGTGGAATTTGATATTGATTGAGTTGGACCTAGAGAAGATAAAGTCATACTTCCATAAGAAGATGGAGAATGGAACCATAGATGAACTCACGTTAGATTTTTTGGGTTTTGTTGCATGATCCTTTGCTCAATGCAATTAGGTAATAAAGAATACTCCCAAATGCGACAAGGACTGGATGTGATTACAGGCCGATCTAGGAAATTGAAATTTTAGGTGCTTCAATCAAATATAATGGAGTGGAATAAACTTCAAGCATTGATGAGAAAGTTTGTGGAATACACTACTATGAAGAAGCACGAAGGAAACCCAATAATTGATGATGAATTCCTCACAAAGTAGTTGCAGCAAGGCAATCAACTAAAGGACAAAAGACTACAGTGTTGGCCACTAGAGGCCAAAATAGGCTAAAAGACAAAATGTAATTTTATATTGTAAAATATTTGGGGGTAGGTGAAACCCTAATTTGTAGTGAATCTTGGCCACACAATGAAATTGAATCTTGGCCCTTCATTTTTATTTTTTGGCACTATAAATAGGGGTCTCCTCTATTTTTCATGAGAGATTTGAATTGTTGTAATGACATGCTGCTGGAATTTTTATAGAAGCTCATTGATTTTGGTGGATTCTTGAGTTCCAACTTCATGTTTCATGATTCTTCTCCTCATAGTAAATTTGAGTAGATTAACTTTGTTGTTCTATGTGTTAGCATGCTTTAATAGATTATTTAATGATGTTCATTGATGGTGAATGCTTTTGTTGTGTTGATTCCTTCCTTTGTTCATGCTTTTTGTTGTTTATTGATGATAAACTGTAGTGTAAATCTAGTCTAAACATTATTTAAATGTTGCACTTAAATCCAATCTTTGTTCATACCTTATGGTGAATGAATAATTAAAATTTGTAGACCTCAAAATATTGCACTAATTCCATGAGACTAAGAAGTGATCTAGTTAAGTGGGATTTAGTTTTAGGAAGGTTGTCCACTATGGAATCCTCCATTGTCACTAATCATCAGTAGTTTCAGGTTTAGGAACTTCTCCCTTTCCTTGCCCTTTTTCTTTTTTCTAATAGGTGCTTTAGAAAAATTTCATTGTAGATTATAAAGCCAAATCTAAAGATCAAAATGAAGTTTAAGACTATTTTCCTTAACTTACAGCAATAAAGCAACAATTCAAAAATCTTATGAACACCCAATGATCCATTTCCCCTCCAATTTAATCTACATAAGGCTGCCTTGTGATTACCAACAAGATCACATTAAACCAACTGAATTATTCCAAGCATTTCATGACCTAACACTCAAGAGACCTTGGGGTAATTCTCAACAAGTTGTTGGAGATTTCATTTCAAGAGAGGTAGTGCATTTGTGTGCTGCCTATGTTGAGAAGGTGTAAAAACACCCATCAAACAAGTATGTGGCTGATGACTTTCTTTTTACCCAAAATTGATGAAATGAAAAGGGATTTTAAAGGAGATTCTCAACTTTCCACCAATATAAATTATGCTTTACTTAGAATTTAATAAATAATTATTATTCATTTTCTATATGAATTACGACTAAAGTCTTGATTGATAGGTTGATTGAAAAACATCTATAGCTTTCAAACGGTATCACATTTTTTGAATCCAAAACATGCATCACATTCTATGCTTCACTTACTATAGTATTAAAAAAAATGAATTTTATGAAGTTTTGACCAAGTTAAAGTGGTCAGATATATGAGTTTTTATATTTTTTAAAAGTTGTAATAAAAAATTCATAATTAATTATTTAATTGGAAAAAAATGACAAAAAAATATGCATCACATCCAGACATGAGTCCTCTACTTATATCTAAAATCTTATAAAAATATATTATCATTTTATTGTGGTTAGGGTGGTCAAAGAGACACCTACTTATTTTTTCCTTGAAATTTAAGTACTACTGCATTGAAATTTCAAATTTTCACCAAATAGATTTTTTTCTAATAAAACTAGTAGTTTAGAAACTACATTCAATTTTCTATAGATTCTATTCTTACATATTTTTGAAATAATATAGATAACTTATTCAAATTTTTATGTCAAGTTGCCTAACTCTGATTTTCCTTAATTTTTTGCCACTTAAGGGCATGTTTTTTCCATGATGATCTTGCACATACCCTATTTATAATTTTATATTTGTATTTAATTTTTATATATTATATTTTTTAAATGTTAGAGATTTTTTAAAAAAATAAAACTTATTATTTAAATATAAATAAAATTTATTAATATATATTTAACTATTTATTCTTTACTAAATTATTTATATTTAAATTTAATATTATTTTAATTTATATTTTCTTATTTTCTTTTAAAGTAATGAAAATATCCTCTAATAACTTAAAAAATATGTGTGTTTTTTTTTATGAATATCGTATCCATCCATATCCATATTGGGGGTCTTAAAAAATGGTCGTATATGTATGATATTGTATCTGTATTTGTATCCATATCCATGTCCATGCAACTTTGGTTAGGACTAAAACTTCATGCTCAAAATTCAATAACCTTCATCTCATCCACATCCCACCTCCTACTAAATGTACTACATTTGATTTATTTATTAACACAAATTGTAGAGATTTGTGTGACAAGATCCATTTCATGACCCATATTACCATATGATCACATCCATCAATAATCCCAAAACTCCATGGTCACCACTCCAATTCCTAAGAAATTTAACACTATCAGCCCAACATTACTACATTGGGGGAACTCCTCTCATAGTTCCACTGATAGATTGATGAAAGCAGCTCACAACACAAATATTGGTGTAACAACACTCTGTCAGGTAGACTTCCAAAGGACTCTCCCAGATGTATCAACAGGATCAACAAAGGTGAACACATCAGAGTAACATAAGTGTATTAGTGGAAAAAATGCTATCATTTCCCTGATGGCCTGAATAAAGCATATCAACGACATTAGAACATATATACAGAAGATAACACAACATCCCACCGATTAGGAAATACACTATACAATAGGAAGATTCAACATGTGGTAAAAGCATATCGAGGAAAAAAAATGTTATCAGGACAAAATAAAACCTGGTTCCCCCTATGCAATGATAAAAGGCTAAAGGCATCAAATTAAATGGTCTCCTCTGATGATAAGATTGAGAGCAAGTGGAGCATTTATGAACTAGACCCGAGTGAATTATATCTTAATGTGATCATATTTGGTCATTAAAAATTGAAGGAATTTTCTAGAAGTGGGAGCATATGAGAGAAGGTTGGGAATACACCATTGTTGCATAGCTGAGAGCCAGAGAAAGTGAATTCAAGTGTACAAAACCTGACTAAGAAGTTTCTTGTATAAAGGCTTGTAAAAAACTTTAACAATGGAAGAAATCTCATAAACATAGAAAACTAAGAAACAAAAAATAGAGAAAATACTTCTAAACTAGGACTTGATTGACCAATTCCTTGGGTTGGAACAAAGACCCAAAAGGAGTCCACAGTCAAATCCTTCCATGGAAAATTTATGGGACAAGCACAAAGGTTTAGGACAAGTTATTAAGGGAGCCAACTCAGAAGGTGTTCTAGCATTGAAAACCCTCCTTTTCATGAGGATTTATTTGGAGAATATTTTCTATATACGTATCACTCAGCTAGACAAGTGTAAGTAGTAGAGGTTCCCCACCTCATGTCAATTGCCCCAATGGTCTTGGCTATAGACATAAAACTTAAAGATGCTAGACCATTTGCCTATGCTGGTTATTTAGCCAATGCTCTGAACCAGGAGATGGAAAGGATCAAAAGCATCAGTGATAATATTAATCTTAAACATTATTCCTTGTTTATGCATGTACTTCTACATGAAGGAAATGTTAGAAGGTTGTAGGGAGAAGAGTTAAGGAAAAGGGATGTTGATCAAAATGGGAATTAAAAACCTATACAATTGTGGACATCGATATGTGATAGTAGATATGGTATATCACATTATCTGTACTTTGAAGAATATTTTGAGAAACCATTTTTGAAATTGTTGGGACATCCATGCAATTATAACTTGTCCCTTGAAATAAAAAAATTCGTGAGACCAAAGGAAAAGGACCCCAATAAAAAGGTAAATCGTAACTGGGGGGATTGGTATGCAATTCCTAATTGTACTATGATTAGATTTTATGGGTTTGAAGGAGCCCCAAATTTATTTCCACAGATAGATCTAAATAGAATAACCCATTTAGAAATTGTCAAGTAGTTGGCTAAATCTAATATAAAACACCTTAAGAGACACAATAAGAAATATCTCATGCCCAACACTTTATGTTTTGGAGATTTTACAATAGTCACCAATGAGGGGTATGAAGAAATTGATAGCAAGTTGGCACAATACGATCTATCATTGGGAAATGAAATAAATAATTTTGATACAAAGAACTTTATTCATAAAGTAAAGTTGTCATAAGGGATATCAAGATACAAACATCACTTTTCTATTGATGATATAATAAGGAATTATGATGAAGCTTTGACAAAAGATAGGATGGCTGCATATAAAAAAGTTATGTTGGATGAGACATGGAAGAGAGGGAATATCTCATCCTACTCAGAAGAATTTGATAAAGTGTGAGATCCTCTAGAAATAATTGAGCATCTCATCCCTCATGTGGATGAAATAATAAAAGATGTTCCCCTAGTTGTATTTGAAGCACCTCATACAACTCATTAAAGAATGCAGGTTGAGGACATAGAGCCTCTTGATTACATACCCTCGCGGCCCACTCCTAAGGTGAGTTTCTTTGTAGATATAGCCAGAAGAAAAGAGGATGAAGAGGGAAGTGATGAGGAAGATGATGAGATTGAACAAATAAGTGCCCCTATAGTTACACAATATCATCCATCTCAAGAACATAATATTTTCAAGGTCTAGATGAAATCTTTGATGTGAGGATTAAGGCTGGGCAAGAATTTATTTATGATAATGAAATTGTTAAGAATTCTAAATTTAAATCATTTTTTTATGAGCATAAAGGAAGGATGTTGAGATAAAAAATGAAAGATATCACTCTTGAGTAGGAGGAAGCCACCTTGGGAGAATTAAGGGAAGAAGTAGACAAAGAATTAGAATCTATCAACCCTAAAATGGGAAGGGAATTACTTCATGAAGTTGGGGTACTACTCCTACCAGGGTGGGATATCAGTGTTGCAATAGTATTCGATAGTTTCAAGAGAAGAGGAGACAAATCAATGCACTTAATAGAGGAAGCTAGTGATAAAATGTACTGAGGATCGAGGTACAACCCGAATGAAGCCACCCTACTAATTTGGGCATTGTATCCTCAAGATAAGAGACCCACTACCATTAATAACCCAAGCCAGGTGTTTGGACATCTTTTGGTCCAGAGAGTAGGGGACACTAACCTCATTCAAACAACTAAACTGAACATAAATGTGGCAATGTTTACTAAGGAACAAATTGAAATTTTGATTAAAGAAAATGATAAATTGAAGAAGGAGGTGGCTACTTACAAAGATAAAACATCCTCCTCTTCCACACCAGAATTATATTTCCCATGGATAGAAAGTGACAAGAGAATATTGGAAGCATTAGCAGATGCGGCTTATTGGAAAATTGCCAGCAAAAGTCTGAGAAGAAATGCAAGGAGCTAGAAATAGAAATAAAAACCACAAGTATATTGTTGTGACTAAGATAATCAAAGAAATATTTAGTAGGATGATGGATCATGCTAATGAATATTGGAATTTGTTTCAACAAACACACTCAATACTCTTGGAGAATGAAATATTGCAAGAGCAGATGATTGACAAGAGGAAGGAGCTCCTAAATGAGAAAGCCATGAAAGTTCAAACATTGCAGGCATACAATAAGCTGGTGGAATCACACAATAAGTACCACAATAGGCTCAAAGAGGATCTTGGCTATTTTGATTTCCCCCCTACACTGCATGAAAGCCTTGGAAATCCTATGGAGCAAGATTATTGGAAGGATGATATTGCCATGTTTCTACCTAATGCATTGCAAGAAATAAATGAAAAAGAGATGGTGTTAAAAAATACACATAAACAACCTGAAAAGATGATGTATATGGAGTTTGATATGAAGGATACAATTTCCAACGTAGAGATGTATGCTAAGGAGGAATACACTCGCCATCTTTTCGCTATCAAATTGTTCATCAACCAAACCAGGGATGCATCAAATATAGAAAGAAAACCATCAAGACATGAAAACCAACCTACATCATAGGGGAGGTGTACTTTGTAGGTGATGCATTATCATGGAGTAGGAGCCTTGAATAGATCTTAGGTGGTCACAGGTGCCCACTGGGAGATTAATGGATCAATGCATTCACCTACTGAAGTGTTATATTTTTATTTATGTTAATTAGCATTTAGTTATCAAGCATCATACCTTTTTGTAATGGGTCTGTAGCTTGTTTCCTCTCGTATATAAAGGGAGACCAAGACCCAATTGAACATTATCAATTCATTTTTACATTTCCATTAGATGTAGTCATGGTCAAAGGGTCTTCAAAAAAAATATCGAACCATGTAGTGAAAACAACACAAGGATAAATAACTCCAAGTAATAAAAGCATAAAAAAACAATCTTTATTAATTCAAAGAAGTTCATGTACATATTCACTAGCAACATGCCAGTTTTATAGATTCAACACATAGGCCTAATTACACAGCATAAAACAAAACCCTATTTTGAACCTGTATCCACTCATAAACTCCTTATTGTGGCTTATAGGATCTACCTAACTCCTCCTCCCTCAAAATGGATTAAAACATTGATTTAAATATCAATCAGAACCCTAGGATGATCTGTGCCAGCCAGAGGTAGAGAAAATCATGACAAATAAAAAATACCAGGTCAACCACGACAATGGTGATTTACAAATTTAAATGCAATTTCGCGGTGCAAACCCAACAAGAAGATTATATACGAGCCCAAGAACGTTATAAAATACACCGATAAGATCCACAAATAACTAGAATGATCCACAATGATCCACAATTGCCAAGGAAGAACATGTAATGTGTAGAACACAGGTCAGCTTACTCCAAGGATTTATGTCTAGTGAATGCATAGAATGAGGTGTGGACCCAAAGAGAGATCACTCATCAACCAAATAATATAGAATGATGCGCAAGAGAGATCCACGAACAACAAATATGATTTGTGAGCCTAAAAACATGAAACTGCAAATCCAAAAAGGAAAGAACAAGAATAACTTAAATATTTTTGGGTGATGCAAGATTGCCATGACCTAAGGATGCTCCTATATTAGACACCCCTGGTGAGAAAAAATGTTTCATGAGAGGAACTCATGAACATTTGACAGGACCCGGGATATGGATCCCATGCTCATTCTTTATCCAAATGTCTTCTTTGTCTATACTTTTCTTCCTCCTAACCTATTTTATTTCCTCTACCAAATCATTCAACTTTTTCTCTTCACCTTATTTTCCTTGCCTAATATCTGCACATGGTAGTAAGGGTCATTTACCACCACTTACTTTCCTCCACTCATTGGATCTACCTCTTCTACAATACTCCATCTTATATGCAACCAAAGTCTTTTACTGCATAACTCTACCCCTACATCCTTCCAATACCATCTTACTCTCAAATTTGTCCACTAGATTCCTCTTCAAATCCATGCCATCCTCTAGTACAATCTTTGCACCATGCTTCTCAACACTGCAACTCTTTACAAGACTCAAGTTCCTTATTCCCTCCTCTTTATTCTTCAAGGAATCCAAAGTAAAAAATTTCCCATCCTTCTCTACAATAATCATATTACTTCTATAATGATATATAGCTCCTCTATAAAAATTCCAAGGCCTGCCCAATAGAACATGACAAGCACTCATAGAAAAAACATCACACAAAACTTCATCTCTAAAAGGGCCAATATTAAAGTTCACCAAGCACTACTCTTTCACCTCCACTACATGATCATCTCGTAGCCAATTTATCCTATAAGGAAAAGGATGTGGAAACCTCTTCAAACCAAGTTTCTCCACCATCTCCTTAGATACCAAGTTATCAGTACTTCCACTATCAACACTTACCTCTTTATCTGCATATAGTCTGGAAAAGATTCTTCCTTTGTGAAGTTCCAGTATCTTCCCTACTCTGCCTCATCAAGACTCTCCTAAGAATAATAGATTCTCCCTATTCTAGTTCTATCTAATCTAGTGCTCCATTCACCCGCTTTTCATGGGCCATGAAACTCTTTTTACTAGTTCCTTTACTTGATCCCTTGGGATGCTCAAAAGATCAATGTCCATTTTCTCCACACTTGAAACATTTACCCAAGAATTCATTGCTTCCATTTCCTCTCCTTTGTTCCCTATGATATGGTTCTTTACTCCACTTAGATCTTGATTCTTCTTCACTTTTCTGCTTCTCCCTACTGCTACTCATTTGCTTCTCTTTCCCTCTAGGGGTATTCTATTTTCTTTTCTTCACTTTGTCTTCTTCCTTAAGAGCATATTGGAAGGTATCCTCAACTATGGAAATCCTCAACATACTCATCTCATCCTGAATGTTAAATATAAGGCCATTTATATACCTTGCCACTTTCTCCCTAGTCATCTCTTGGTACCCAGATCTAATTGTCACCTTATAAAATTCCTTGATATACTCTTTCACACTCATGACTTGCTTCAGGTTCTATAACTTCTTGAAAATTTCCAACTCAGTCTTCCAGAATGAATTTAGCCTTAAGCTTTGCTACCATTTGTCTCCACCGAGTGATTCTCATTTCACCATTTTCCACTCTATCTTTCTACAAATCTTTCCAGCATAAAGCAACATGTCCTTTCAACTTAGTTTGTGCCAGCCTAACCCTTAGTGGGTCTCTAATATCCTCAAGCTCAAAAATAATCTTCCAACTCTCCTATCCAATCTATCAAGTCTTACAGATTCAATGTACCAGAGAAATTAGAAACCTCCACCCTATGACTTTTACTTACTTGTGTGACTGCCCTTAACAATATCTCTTCTCTCTCATCTATTAGTCCTTCAATTTCATCAACCTCATGTTATTTTGCAGCCAATTCATATTCATCCTCCAGTTCAATATTCCTCTTGAACCCAAGCAAGGCATTTCGGATCTCATTCCTCATCTCATTTCTAAATTCCTCCATCATCTACTATATTCTTCTAGGGTTCATCCTTCTTGGTGGAATTTCTTCCTTTTCTCGGTGCAATTGCCTTAGCTCAAAAATTTGACTACAAGGTTTCAATTTCCTCTCTCTTAGTGATCTATTGAATACACGTAAAACCTACCTCAAATCAATGATCTGTTCACACAAGGAATGACACAAGGACTACAACCCATTCAAGGTTAGAAACCCACTCTAATCTTCATCAACCAACTTCACTCACAAGTCCTCAACAGCTATAGATCAGATTCTCAATCTACCACCCCACAACAAATCTTCCATAGGACTTCACAAATTTTGACAATCTCTCATGGAATGAATCTCACTCTGATACCAACTGATGCAGTCATGGTCAGAGGGTCTTCAAATAAAACTATCCAACCATGCATCAAAGACAACACAATGAAAAATAACTTAAGGTAATCAAAGCATAATAGAAACAATCTTTATTAACTCAGACAATTTCATGTACATATTCACTAGCAACATGCCAGTTCTATAGATTCGACACACAGGACTGATTACACAACATAAAAAAAAAACCCTATTCCGGACCTATATCCACTCCTAAACTCCTTATTGCAGCTTCTAGGATCTACCTAGCTCGTCCCTTAAAATGTCTTAAAACATTGATTTAAATATCAATCAGAACCCTGGAATGATCTGTGCTACCCATGGGTAGAGAAAATCATAACAAATAAAAAGTACCCATGCCAACCATGCAAACTCAATAGGAAGATTTGATACGAGCCCAAGAACATCAAAAAACACACTGATAAGATCCACAAACAACGGGAATGATCCACAATGATCCACAATCACTAGAGAAGAACATGTAATGTGTATAACAGATGTTGGATTACTCCAAGGATTTACATCCAGTGAATGCATAGAATGATGTGCGGACCCCAAGAGACATCACTCATCAACCAAAGAACATAGAATTATGCACAAGAGAGACCCATGAACAACGGAAATGATATTTGAGCTCGAAAACATGAAACTGCAAATCCAGAAAGCAAATAACAAGAACAACTTAAATATTTTTAGGTGATGCAAGATTTCCATGACCCAAGGATGCTCCTTCATCACCATTATAGTAGACATAGTAAGAAGATATATTGCACAATTCACCTATTTACATCATATTGAGACACTTTTGTTATAATGTTTATATTTTGAAGTAATAATGGAGCAGACTACTTATAAATTGTAATCCATATTCAATGTTCAATTACTTATAAACCTTTATATACTCCTTTGTGCCTAACATAATCACTCTTGTTGCCTTTCTTTGAATTTTAGCTCCCAAGGCTTTATTGTAATTTGCTTGTACCAATTAATTGTGACAAATGTGATCGAGTACTAGCTCTCATGAGATAAGTTAATGCTAATTTCATACCACTCCATTTTGGTGCTATCTCTAAGCAATGATTGCTGAAAAATGATTACTTTGAAGTGCAACCTTCCTTGATTGATAGGTGTAAATAGTGATGATGTTGGTCTTATGTAAAGATGTTAGAATCTTTGGCGGTGTATCGTGAACCATATATTTTTGGCACCAATGCACTTCTCTAACTCTTCTAGGGTTTTTCACCTAAAAGGAGAGAGATAGGAAAAAAAATGATAAGGTTTCATTCAATTTATGTTATGTGAGATGTTCAATGTTAGGGCATAGGGGTTTGCCTTGGTAAAACCTTGTTTGGGTAATTAAACCAAAATTATGAAATAGAATAACGAAGCATGTGGGTAAGCACCAAGATGGTTCCCAAAAAGGGGGTTTAAGTGGCCACTTTTTTTCTAAAATTAGGAAATACTGACCTTGGATGTAAAATTGAGGATAGCTACACTCAAAATTTTGAGATGGAACAAAAACAAAGATCGAAGTGCTCCAAGTCTAATTTCAAAAATAATAATTTATTTTGAAAATGGTTGAGATTAAGGGGTTAAAAAGAGGGATGTACATATATTTCTATTGTTTTTGTTAGAAAAACATAGCATAGCAACTCTTGTGCAACCCTAGCACAGTGAACATTTTTGTAGTATTTTTAAAATCACTATTGTAGAAGTTAGCTAACAGTATCTAGTTGATGCACGATTTTTTAGATAATTTTTTGATGAATATTTGATTTTTTACTAATTTTCTAAGTGGGCACTTCCTAAAAAGTATAATTTTGGCCATGATCCCCCTACGAATTTTTGAAAGTAATAGATTTTTTAAAAATTTTATTTTTTGAAATTTGTAGAATGGAGTCTAGTTTCTAAAAATGTAATTTATTTGAAATTTTGATGAAGGGTTAATTTATAATGAAAAAAACACCAAACACTGCTTTTTGACAAAAAAACAAACATACAAACAAAAGAAATTTTGGACGAAAGGCCTAACATTGTCAGAAAGTGAAAAAAATTACATCGTTGGAAAGCTGAGAGAACTTAACATTACCCATGTGTTCAATTTTGTTGATATTGAACCAAATGCAATCCTGATGGTGGGCACAAACCCAATTATGTGAAAAATTGTGGAATTTGTAAAAAACACATCTTTTGTCATAGGGAATGCCCTCCAAGCCTTTGGGTTGGTATTCCAAGGAAAATACCAAAGCTAAGGCTTGGGGATTCCCAAAGAAAAATATAATGCGAGTGTGTTATAAAGAGAATGAGTTATAACGCACTTGTGTTATGTGTTAATTTTAACATTTTTGCTTCTCTGGGGAACATGTCTAGCA
The DNA here is from genome assembly GCA_007258455.2 of Sequoia sempervirens. Taxonomy (NCBI): domain Eukaryota; kingdom Viridiplantae; phylum Streptophyta; class Pinopsida; order Cupressales; family Cupressaceae; genus Sequoia; species Sequoia sempervirens. The sequence continues at coordinate 636,759,887 of VDFB02270651.1, read as the reverse complement.
ACACATAACAAGCTCATATATGTATGTATTTATTCTTATGGGAGATAGGGTGAGAGAGGGTGGGAGTGGGAGAGAGTGTGGGAGAGAGTGTGGGAGGGTGGGAGAGAGGGTGGGAGAG
>VDFB02270651.1:636739560-636757373 GCA_007258455.2 Sequoia sempervirens | reverse complement strand
TGTCTTTCCGAATGAACTATCGCTGTGACCTCTTACTGCGTGGAGATCTCTGGCCAACAGGCCATTCAATCGGGCATTGGGGGGATTCTTGGTTATTCGCTATGAGCTCTCAGTGATATGATTGTCTTGCTGACAGTGTTTAGCTTGAAGTCTTCAGGGTAAGTCTTGGAGTTCAATGTGACTTATATCGATAAGGGATGTCTCACTGATGGTGTACACTCGGAGTAGCACAAAGGTCTCAGCGTGAGGTCTTAGTGATGGGAAAAGGTCTTGCCGATAGTAGTATGGCTTCGGTGTAACCTAAGAGCTCAGTGAAACCTTTGGCGAAAGATGAATGTCTTGGCGACTTTCGTTTGGTGCTCGGTATGACTTGTGAGTATTTGGAGTAACGTCCTAGTGCTATGGATGTCTTGCTGAATGTTGAATGTTTCGGTATAACTCTTAATGACTCGATATAACTCTCAATGAAGGATGATAGTCTTGCCGACTGTTGAATACTTTGGAGAAACTGTTGAACATCGATGTAACCTCTTGGCAATAGTGATAAGTCTCATCGACTATTCGATTCTTTGAAATAACAATGAAGGCTCGATGGGATGTCTTAGCCAAAGTGATATGTCTTGGCGACATGGAAAAAGCTGAGTGATAGCTCTCTGGACTCGATGTAACATCTTGGCAACTAGGATGACTCTTGGTGACATCGATAATGAAGTCTTTGGGCATCGGCGAGACACTTCTTGTGTCTCACTGACATGCCAATGCAGGTTGATCACTTTGATCGAGAGAAGACCATCCTATGTGGTAAATTGATAGCCAATCAGAGCAGCCAAATGGGAACCATTAGAAGACATTTCATTGTGGTAGTTCTGAGAGGAAGCTCGATAGATAGGGGAAACATGAATATAGTCTGGAATAGAAGATGAAGCTCGATTGAATTGTTGGAGGGATCGATAGATTGTTGTATGATTATATGATCAATGGATGAATATTATTCTGTGAAGACTGTAACATGAATGTTCTGTAACAAAGATTGTTTATGGTGAATGTTGTTGTAATATGACATCAGAAAGATAAGTCTGATATTTGTATGTAATCTCCATTACTATAATACAAAGTGATTTCTCTTGGTGTGGTGGGTTTTTCTCCTGTAAGGGTTTTCCCACGTAAATTTGGTGTTCATCTATATTTGTCTAATACTCTGTTTCTATTATTGCTTTTAAAGTGCATCTAAATTGAACTATAATTGAAAAAATTAAGAGTATATCTACATTCTTCTCTGAGGTTTTGACATTAGGAGAGTTGTTTCGGCATTTAATTTTCCTTACAAGTGGTATCAGAACCTGGCCAGTTGTGTTATCCTTTTGGGTATGTTGGGTTTTTTGTGTCATTTATGTTCAGTGGGAGTCTTGTAGAAGTTTGTCAATTTTGAATTACAGATTAAGATTGCAAGCACATCAGGAAAGATTGAAATAGAGTGGCAGCATTTTTGAGTTGTGGAAACTCAAAATGGAAGATCTCTTAGTGGATCGTGATCTTTGGATTGATGTGTCTAGAGTGAAGCCTATAGGCATGAAGCAAGAAGATTGGGACCTTGCAGATAGAAAGTCTAAGGGGCTGATAAGGCTCTATTTGACAGACCTTTTTCTTCTCAATGTGCATGAAGAGAAGACTACATCTTCCTTGTGGAAGAGATTGGCATCTATTTATCAGGGGAAGTACTTGATGAATAAACTTTTCCTGAGGAAGAAGTTATACTCTTTGAGAATGTAGGAAGGAGGATCTATAGCTGATCATTTGAACACATTTAATATGTTCATTTCTCAATTAACATCTGTTGGTGTAAAAATTGAAGAAGAGGATCACTATATGCTATTATTGTGTTCTTTGCTAGACTCTTGGGATCATCTATTGATTGCTATTGGGAGTACAACATCTAGTTTCAAGATGGAAGATGTTGTTGGTTTTTTGTTATTAGAAGAGATGAGAAGGAAATCTTCTAAGATTGTGAAGGAGGCCCTTGCTGTTAGAGGAAGGTCAAAAGAGAAAGGCAAGAACAAGGACAAGAAGTCTAAATCGAAATCAGAGGGGAGATCAAAGTCTCCTAGCAAGAAATCAAAGGTGAAGTGTTGGAACTGTGGGCAACCTGGTCATGTCCAAAAGGATTGTAAAGAGGAGAAAAAGAAGAAGAAGATGAACTCTTCTGATAATGAGTCTTCTCACAGTGATTGTGACACCTTCATTACAACCTTGGCTACATAGGCATTAGATGATGTCTGGCTAATTAATTCTAGAGCATATTTCCACATGACATCTCATAGAGACTGGTTCACAAAGCATGAAGAATACGATGGTGGAAAGGTGTACTTGGTAAGTGATTCAACTTTAGAGATTGTTGGCCGTGGAAGAGTTAGAATCCAATTCCTCAATGGCAGAGTGAAGTGAATCAAGAATGTAATGCATATACCAGGTCTGGCTCAAAACATACTTTTTGTAAGTATGATAAATGATATTGGAGTACAAGTCACGTTCTCTAGAAATGGCTGCAAGATGACTAGAGGTTCAATGGTGTTGGCTAGAGGTGCTTGAATCAAGCTGGATGCACAGGCTATTCAATGTAACAATGTCTCTGTAAATTTACAGAAAGCTACTCATGGAGGCAAAGAGGGAAATGTTCCTAATTGTGTAAACTCTATGGAAGTTAAACTTCCAGCAGAAAAGACTATGCTTTGGCATCATAGGCTAGACCACATAGGAGAAAAAGGTTTAAAAACCTTGAAGAATAAAAACCTAGTTGAGGGGCTTGAAGATTGTAACCTTGAATTTGAATTATGTGAGCGTTGTATATATGGAAAACAACACCGTGTTTCATTTTATTCCAGTCCTCATAAATCTTCTAGTTTGCTAGATTATATTCATTATGATGTATTTGTCGAGTGAATGTTCCTTCACTGTCTAAATAAAGATACTATGTATCATTCATTGATGATTATTCAAGAAGAACATTTGTTTATTTTCTAAAAAGTAAATTAGAAGTGTTCAGTCAGTTTAAGGAATTTAAAACCTTGTAGAAAATTAGACTGGAAGAAAAATTAAATGCTTAAGGATTGATAATGGCGGTGAATTTTTCTCTGATGATTTCGAAAGGTATCGCAAAGACCATGGGATTAAAAGACATAAGACTACACCTTATACTCCACAACAAAATGGAGTTATAGAAAGGTTCAATAAGATAGTGATGGAGAGAGCACGAAGTATGCTGAGTAGTGCTAGCTTGGAGGAGAAATTATGGGCTAAGGTTGTTGCTACTACATGTTACTTGATTAATCGTTCTCCAAATTATGCTCTTGTTGAGAAAACACCTCTGGAAGCGTGGTCTGGTAAGAAGCCCTCTTTAAGACATATTTGTGTTTTTGGTTGTGAGGCATATCCTCATGTGCCTTATGAGAAAAGATCTAAATTGGAGAACTAGGTTGTCAAATGTATTTTTGTTGGCTATAGTGTTGGCATAAAAGGATACAAGCTTTGGAATCCTGATACAGAGAAGGTTGTATATAGCAGAATTGTAATCTTTCTTGAGCTAAAGCCTTCTACCTTGGATCTGCAGTCAGAGACAAAGTCAGAAAACAATAAGGATGTAGGTGTAATTCCTCCTACACTAGAGAAAGAGGAATTGAAAATTCAAAATGTACCTGAAACTAAGGAGAGCTCAAACAGTTATGAAAGTTCTAAAGAAGAAGAAGAACCTCAACCTCAGCCAATGAGGAGGTCAACCTAGGAAAGAGAACAACCTGATAGGTATGGGTTCTCTTTGATAGATTCTACTTGTGCCTATGCTTTGATTTCTAGCACTGATGAGCGTAGGACTATAAAAGAGGCATTTAGAATGTCTGATTTAGACTCTTGGTTGGAAGCCATGAATGAAGAAATGGCATCATTAGAAAAGAATGAAACTTGGAGTTTGGTGCCCTTGCCTGAAGGCAGAAAAGCTGTGGGCTGCAAATGGGTATTTAAAAAGAAGATTGGTCTAGATGGCAATGTGGAAAAGTACAAGGCAAGATTGGTTGCAAAGGGTTATTCTCAGGTAGAGGGAATTGATTATGGGGAGATTTTTTCTCCTGTAGCTAAGCTGATGTCTATCAGATTTCTTTTGTCACTTGCAATAGCATATGACTTAGAGGTTGACCAGATGGATGTGAAGAAAACATTTATTCATGGTGATCTTGAAGAAGAAATCTATATGTCCTAGCCTGAGCACTTTGTTGAAAAAGGTAAAGAGAAACTAGTTTGCAAGTTGAAAAAGTCTCAGTATGGGTTAAAGTAGTCACCTAGAATGTGGTACCAGAAATTTGATACTTTTGTATTGTCTTTGGGATTTGTAAGATTAAAATCTGATCATTGTGTCTATTACAAAGATTAAAGTGATCAAGTTCTTATTATTGTTCTCTATGTTGATGATATGTTGTTCATAGGCAATAGTAAGCTAATGATTTCTGATCTTAAGTATTAGTTGTCTACTAAGTTCGAAATGAAACATGTTGGTGCATCAAGGTATATTCTGGGGATGGAGATAACTAGGGACATGAATAGTAGAAAACTTTGGCTCAGTCAGAGTAAGTATATGAAGACTATTTTAGAGAGATTTTGTATGAATGATTGCAAGTAGCTAGTTGTTCCAATCTTGTAGGGAATGAAACTATCTATAGAAGACTATCCAAAATCTCCTACTGAGATGGAGGACATGACCAGTGTACCCTATGCTAGTGCAGTTGGAAGTCTTATTTATGAAATAGTCTGTACAAGGCTAAACATTTCCCAAGCAGTGGGAGTTCTTAGTTGATTTATGGCTAATCCTAGAAGGACACATTGGGATACTATGAAAAGAGTTTTCAAATATTTGAAGGGTACTTCAGATTTTGCTTTGTGTAACCATGGGAACTTGGCTGAATCATAGAGGACTCTCAGTATTCGAGGCTATGTGGATTCTGATTGGGCAGGGGACATCGACAGTAGGAGGTCCATCAGTGGATACATTTTCATGTTGAATGGTGGTGCAGTGAGTTGGATGAGTAAGCGCTAGGCTATAGTCGCTTTGTACACTACAGAGGTTGAAAACATGGAAACTACTCATGCTTGTAAAGAAGTAGTTTGGTTAAAAATTTTGTGCTATAACATTGGTTTTGATGCAGGGAAAATAACTATTTTATGTGATAGTCAGAGTGTAATTTGTCTGGAAAAGAATCCTACTTTCCATGCCAGGACGAAACATATAGATGTACAGTACCACTTTGTATGAGATATGGTGGAGGATGGAAAGGTCATTTTGGAAAAAGTTGATACCCTGGAGAATGTTGCAGATGCATTGACGAAGCCAGTGAGCACAGAAAATTTTAGGTGGTGTGCCAGTTCAATGGACCTTAGTACTTATGATTTTCAGTAAGTTTTGTTGAGCTCTGGAGGTGCCTGTGTGATCTTCGTCAAGTGGGAGATTGTTGAAAATATATGCCTAAATCATCACAGGTTGTAACCTCTATTGGAGCCAAGTTGGAGTGACATCTTTAATGTCTGGACAACTAGCAGCTTGAATCTTGTTGAATAGTTCCAAGTCACTAAGACAAGGTTGGTGTCTTTGAGAATGAACTATCACTGTGACAAGAAGCATTCACTGTGACCTCTTACCGCGTGGAGATCTCTGGTAGACAGGCCATTCAATCGGGCATCGGGGAGAGTCTTGGTTGTTCACTATGAGCTCTTAGTGATATGATTGTCTTGATGATAGTGTTTAGCATGAAGTCTTTGGGGTAAGTCTTGGAGTTCAGTATGACATATTGAGAAGAAATGTCTCACTGACAGTGTACACTCGAAGTAGCTAAAAGGTCTCGGTATGAGGTCTTAGCGATGGGAAAAGGACTTGCCAATAGTAGTATGGCTTCAGTGTAACTTAAGAGTTCAGTGAAAACTTTGGCAAAAGACAAATGTCTTGGTGACTATCATTTGGTGCTCGGTATGACTTGTAATTATTTAGAGTAACGTCCTAGCGATATGGATGTCTTTTTGAATGTTGAATGTTTTGGTATAACTCTTAATGACTCAGTATAACTCTCAGCAAAGGACGATAGTCTTGCTGACTGTTGAATACTTTGGAGTAACTGTTGAACATCCATCTAACCTCTTGGTGATAGTGATAAGTCTCATCGACTGTTGGATGCCTCGAAATAACAATGAAGGCTCGATGGGATGTCTCAGTGAAAGTGATATGTCTTGGCGACATGGTGAAAGCTGAGTGATAGCTCTTTGGACTCGATGTAACATCTTGGCGACTAGGATGACTCTTGGCGACATTGATAATGAAGTCTTTGGGCATCGGGGAGACACTTCTTAAGCTCACTGACATGCCAATGCAGGTTGATCACTTTGACTAAGAGAAGACCATCCTACGTGGTAAATCAATAGCCAATCAGAGGAGCCGAATGGGAACCATTGGAAGACAGTTCATTGTGGTAGTTTTGAGAGGAAGCTTAATAGATAGGGGCAACATGAATATAGTCTGGAATAGAAGATGAAGCTCGGTTGGATTGTTCGAGGGATCGAAAGATTGTTGTATGATTGTATGATCAGTGGATGAATTCTATTCTGTGAAGACTATAATGTGAATGTTCTATTACAAAGATTGTTCATGGTGAATGCTGCTATAATATGACATCAAAAAGATAAGTATAATATTTGTATGTAATCTCCAATACTGTAATACAAAGTGATTTCTCTTGGTGTGGTGGGTTTTTCTCCCAGAAGGGTTTTCCCATGTAAATCTGGTGTTCATCTGTATTTTTCTAATACTCTGTTTCTATTATTGATTTTAAAGTGCATCTTAATTGAACTATAATTGAAAAAATTAAGAGTATTCCTACATTGTTCCTTAAGGTTTTGATGTTAGGAGAGTTGTTTCTGCATCTAATTTTCCTTACAAGTGGGAGAGAGGGTGGGAGAGAGTTGGAGAGATTGGGAGAGTGAGAGAGAGGGTGGGAGAGAGTGGGAGAGGGGGATGAGTGGATGACGGTGGAGGATGTGGAGGGGTGGGATTAGGGTCAAATGAAAGAGAGATCTGGACTGAGGAGTGGATTAAAGTGGGTGGAGTGGGATAGGGTGGAGGGTGAGGGTGGAAGGGTGGAGTGGAGGGTGGAAGGAATGGAATGGAAGGGTGGAAAGATGGAGGGAGGGGGATATTTTTCGAGTGATGTTATGACATGCATGTGATGGCGAACATGTGATATTTGACGATCGCGACAGGTGATATGATGGGGTGATGATGATGCAAGGAACATGCGACGATGATGGAATGAGGCCGATTGGTGAGGCGGAGATGATCGAGATCTGAAAACATATTTCAGATGCAGAGTGGGGCGGAAAAGATATCCGGAGATGGTGGGGATCGTATAACGGGGATGGCGTGATATTTTATTGATTGAAAATCAAGATGGGGCGGGATGGGCGGAAATGATGTGATATGATGACTGCAGGCAGAGATATGATATTCAACATTGCATCAGAGTGGCGGAGGGTGAAAGAGGGTGAGAGCCGATGAATCAAAAGAGCGTGATGGCGGAGACTGGAGCCCAGATAATGGATATAACCCAAATATTAATGGATAAATAACCTGACGAGGGCGATGATGATGATTAGGAGCGTGATGAGGGTTGGAGAGGGTGTGAGAGTATGGGAGAGAGTCAGAGAGCGCAAGAGTGGGTGGGAGAGAGTTGGAGAGAGTGGTTAAGTGGGAGATAGGGTGGGAGAGGGTCAAAGAGTGTGGGAGATAGGATGGGACTGGGCTAGAGTGGGTCTACACTATAAATCTTAAAAAAGAATTATTATAATGTGAGCATGTTATTAATAAATAGAGAGATGGTCACTTAGCAAGAAATAATGTGCTTGTTGTATAACGTGAGGGCACTTTTTATTACACCAAAAATGGTAAAAAAACACAATATACCCACGATGTCGGCCCACATTCTACATATTCTCTTGATTCTATGCGTGCTCCAACAAAAAGTAGCTTTTTGGTGATTGAGTGAAGTGTGCATGCATGGTTTTTAGATTCCACCACCTTTTTCATGATGTTTCCATCACCTTTGCATGAAATAGCAGAGTTTTAACATTGAAAGGCATATAATATATATTCAAGTTTGAATTACAGGGATAACTAATATACAATTGAAGTTTGGAGGGGAACAACCTTTTGAAAAAGTCAAATTTTTGAGGAGTTTGAGGAAAGAAGAAGAAAAGGCTACATAATTGGTTAGAATTCCTCCATTTGAAAATTTGGTTTTTTAGGTATGTGAAGTCTTTGTACATTTTATTTCATTCTATTATGGCTTGCTTTCATTTTTGTTGTTTTTCTTATTCCATGTTGATCAAATTGTTTATTTATCATGTTACAACCTTAGGTTGTTAATGGAAATTTTAAATTACACAATTCTATACACTTTCCTATTACATTTTTAAACCACATCTCTTTGAGGCATTTTGTTAAATTTAAAAATTGACTTTCTTTGTGTATGCTTCCAAAGCTTTAATTGATGTATTTTGTCAAATAGCTATACAAACTAGCTAATTTCCTTGTCTATGCTACCTAATTTTCCATACATGTCTCTAAAAAATTGAAATATACTCCTAATGCATGCTCAAATAGGTTTCCAATACAAAAACCCTCAATTTGCTCACAAATATCTAGGGTTTTCTATATTTCACAACTCCAAGGCCTTCCAAGCCTCACCAAATCTTCAAACAAGTTTTTCAGGGTTTGTAAAAACAAAATAAACCTTCACTAGGCCTTTAGCCTCATTAGATCTCAAAAACACCACTTTGGTTCCTCCTTTTCATGCCAAAAACTCACATTCTCAGCCTAAGATAAAATCACGGTCCCTATAGACGCCTTACTACTATTAAAAGAAACATGAAACTTGAAAAAAACATATTATAGAAATTTCCTCTGAATCACAGGTCACCACAATAGGAGGAAATGCTCCATCTTTAAATTAAAGTAAACCTCATAACCTGCTGGTCTATACAAGCTGATCATGAAGAATGGATTTTTTCATTCACCGAAACAACCAAAAGAGTCTCAAAATATATTGAAGTCCAAGTTAAGACCTGCCACCATAGTGATTTTTTGTTCTAAAGACCTAGAACCATTTAGACACCTTTATTTTACCCATTACAGAGCCTTTCAACATATCCAACAGCACCAATGCTTTTTTTGTACCAAACTGCACAAATTATTAAGTTTTCTACGCTTTTAAGGGCCCAAATTAGCCCACTTCTACAAAGGGAACACCTTCAAAATGTGTCCAAATCTCCTAAAACCTTGGGGCAGCACTTTATATCTATCAATACTTCAAATTATAGCATTAGATTGCAGAGATTCAATCATTTACCACCCAAACCATAAAACCATCTCCCTAGGTTTAGAAACTATAAGTTTTATTGAGAGTAGCTCTTGCCAAACACTCCAAAACTTGAAAAATATTGAAACAAGCCTAATATACCTTGTTCATTCTCAATCTAACATAAAATAATGCTGCCCAACTTAGAAACTCAATTTTAGTCACCAAAAGCTCAACTTTGTTAAGGAAAACTCAACATTTCCTCATTTGGTTTGACGCCCAATCCGAGATCATCCTCCATTCAAGTTTATCATGGCCTTTTATAATGTTTCCTTCTTAAAAAAAACCACTTCAACTTTAAAAACTAACATTTGAAAGAGGTGACCATTGGTCTCCCTCTTTAATAGACTTTTACAACCCTTCACTATTAGTTAATTTGACTTGACTTAGCACTTTTTGCACAGGTAAAATTATTTGTCATGGTGAAGAAATGAACTATTAAAAGGAAAAACCTAAAATATTATCAGCTCCAAGCCTTTAGAGATAAAGAGAAAAAATAGATGAGGGAATATCATGAAAAAAAAAAATTGGGAACAATTGACGAAAACAAGCCAGTTGAAGAGGAACCTCAACCGTCAAAAAGAGAAAATAAATTGGCAACACAAAGGGAACGAATGCAAAAAACTCATGCTAGGGGAGATGTAGATACCATAGTTGGAGACACACCCTCTACTGCAAGTGAATATGAAGGGACACCATTAAGCACAAGTGAATATGGAGGGACACCATATACCACAAGTGAGTATTGTTGGACACCATCCACCACATCTGAAGTTGAGAGTACATCATCACTTGGATTTGATGAACAAGGTATGCCATCATCCCCACGTGAACCTCAAGGTATGTATTCTATTCCACCCTCGGTCGAAGGTACGCAATCTATCCCACCTCAATTAAATATTAATGAAATTGCTAATGTTGAGATGTATGTACCTAAGAGAACACCACCTAGAATTTTGCATAGAAAGCCAAAGTTTTTGATTAATATTGATGAGGATATTTTGCAGCACATGTAAGGTAAGATTCTAGAATGCACTTGTAGAAGATATGTTGATAATATTTGGAAAATGTTCTTTGAAAGGCTAAATGAGACCGGAAGATGTCAACTATTTGTTCAAATGATGTGGGGTTTAAAGTACAGAAACATCATGAAGACTCTTGGGTTGAGAACATCGAATGCATCAAGTGAAAACACTATTGTGAAGAATCTAATGGATGCTTATGAGAGTGTGGGTAAGACCTCACACTCAAAAGATGGTAATGTCACCCTACATGTAATTACATTGACTTTGGTAAGATATCAAACAAATAGATCTCATCTCATTAAAAAGACAAGTGAACAAATGGGAATTAGTAGAAAAACTATATCAAGAGCTGTTCAAAGGCGGAAAAGAATTGAGGGCACTGATTCAAATCAATTATGGGAATTCTTGAGAATACTGCCACATAAAGATAGAAAAGTTTTTGAAGCATTGAGAACACTAATTAAAGATTACTAGAAGAATAATACAAGGCCATCTTTGAATCAAAGGGATGTCGTAAGAAGGAGAATCGGTAGTCGGAACTGTGAGCCACATCCAAAGCATTTTTTGGATATGACTCAAACCCAATTTTTTCATAAATTTCAAAATGCTTATCCTCAAATTAGTATTTCTTAAAGATTCTTTGAAATGCTTAGAACTTGTTATGTCAAGATAAATCACACACGCACTACTTGTTGTAGACTACATATTGAATTCACTAGCCATTATGATGTTTATCCTTCTATATGTTTAGATTTGCATACTAATGATGTTTTGTAGGATTGTGGCATACAAGCCCCACCAAAATCTTCAAGAGATTTCTAATCAAAAAATTTATGTCAAATAGAGGATGGCCATATATTCTATAGGACAACATGCTTGGATTGTTCATGCGAGCGTTGCGGTGGCTTGCAACAAATGCAAGTATGTCAACATATGGAAAGCATAGATGAGGTGAGGCATAAACTAGTAGATTTCAGGAAGTATAAAATAGTCGAATACACTACAAAAGATGGGTCTCAAGCAAAAAGGTGTGATTTGGTTATTGAAAAGATTCTAGTGTATCAGTTTATGTCCATGTTTCATGAGAATCTAGTGTATGAGTATGCAAGGAATACCCATAGATCCCGATGGCTGGACACACAATTCAAGCTATGAAAGGACACCTTTCCAATTGGAAGCATAGTATCAGTGGTTGAATTTGTAGAGAACTACACTCTATAGCCATAGTGTGAGGTACAGTCACAGTATTACAACTCCACATAGGTTTCAATATTTGTGCACATAGCATTCATTCATGTAGCTGATAGTACAGAGAACCAAAGGAAGGTATTGAGGGAGTATCACTTTTATATTAGTGATGATCACACACATTCTCCAAAGTTAGTGCAAGGTTACTTCTAGATGTTCTATAGTGATTTGGCTTGGAGGGGCAGAGCATATGGTTGGCAAATAATATGGTCGGAGAACTATGCATCACAATTCAAGAACACGTGCATGTTCTACTAGTTGTGGAGGATGCATCTCACTATAGGTGTTCAGCATATGTGGAACTTTTGTGAGGCCGAGCATGGAAAAGGGGAGAATGATGGTGCAGGAGCATGCATGAAAAGAGCATTAGCATGAGAAGAGTTAAAGTATAAAGACAATGCAAAGTTGATAGATGCAATTTCAATCGTCGAGTGGTGTAATGCTTCGATGGGTTCACATAATGAAGGTATGTCTTCAGTTCATAGATTTTTTTGGTTGATGGATGATACTAACATTGTACCATATGAGGATTGTTGTACACTAACATGATTGAGTGAGCTACACTCTTTCCTTAGCTCAAATGTTGGTTCATGGAGCATCAATACACGTAAGGTGGCATGCTTTTGTTCTACATGTATAATGCAAGCCTGAAATGATTGTGAGTTAGGGGAGTGGGTTGACAAATGGTTGACAAGTTATCTTACCCCACTTCACACATATCGCCCTCCGACAACATTGGAACTAACACAGATGGAATCATCGGTCGACTTTGACCATGTATAAGATCTAGTTGAACTAGGTAATATATCTACTTTCTTAGTTTTTCAAATTCAATATTGTTATCTTACTTTGTACTATATTCATAATGTTGACTAATTTTGAGTGATTTTATGCACATATCAATGCAGGGAATGTTTATGCAGTTATTGTAGATGAAGAAAATGAAGAGGGAATAGACTATTACTTGTGTCATTGTGTTGAGGCTAAAAAGAAATTGGAAGCCCTAGTTATAGATGGAGATGTGATCAAGGGATTTATTTTAGCTTTGATTAGGAGTGTCAGCAACAAATAATAAATAACAATGAAACCCAAAGATCTTACAAAACACAAAGGAAGTAGAATACAAAATGATTATACCTGATTGTTGATACCTCCATGCTTCACTTTTGTAATACCTTCTTACTTGCTGGATAATGTGGCCCTCAGATTCATTATGTGAGCAAAATCTGAAAATGTCTAAGTCCTACAACAAGCCTTGAAGGATTTGCTTAAAAATCTAAATGCCTATGCCTATGACAACAATTGTCAATGTCTATGCCTAAAAAAATGCCAAGATTTGATCAAATGACTAGAATAAATATTGAAATTGCATATGAAGACTAAGTGTGTAAGTAAATGCCTAGAATGTCTATGTAAAATGTCAGCATGTGCACGTGTAATTGAAAAGTGAGGAAAATGGCATTTTATAGAAAATGCCATTTCAAATGAATGGGCGAGATTAATTTATGATGAGAACCTAAAATGAGAGGTCCAGATTAAACCTGAGAATCCCTAATTAGGGTTTGGGAAAATTCTTTAATCGAACGGTCAGAATAAAATCTTAGATGATCGGATCGACGATGGAGAATAAATGAGGAAATTAATTAAAGAAATAAAGATTTTCAAAAAATCAAGAAGATAAGATTGTCTGATTTGTGAGATTCGAAAAATCAGGAAGATAAGATTTGGACTGAAGATCAGATTTGGAAAAATCAAGAATCAATTGCTTGATTTTGAAGATTAGCTACTATTTTGAATTAAATTAATTCAAAATAATGATTTTAGGAGATAATAAATAAATTCCTTCTGATTATTTATCAAAATGGACCCATTACCGTATTGAGATGACATTTTAAATAATTTTACTAATTTAAATGAGAAGAATATTAATTGGCAATTAAATAATTAAATTAAATTATTTAATTTTAGCAGATAAGACTAATTAGTTAAATAAATTAATCAATTTATTTAATTAAGACAGTTAATGACATATTAAATAAATAAATTAAGAAATTTATTTAATTAAAAGAAGACTTATACAATTAATGACGTATTTAATAAATAAATAAAATTTATTTATTTAATAATCATGAAGAATAAATGACATGAATTAATTAAATAATTATGAATTATTTAATCAATAGTCGAATGTGAACCAAGGACATAACTAAATGTTATAATTATGCTAGGACGAAAGTGGTAAAAATGAAGCTTGTAGGCCTAGGTCCTTTTTAGGTGTCTACAGGAGAAAACATTGAATACCCTATAGGGTCAATTGTTTTTACTAGAATGTGGCTTAGAAGGTACCCACATAAGAGTGTTAAACATTGGTTGTTTGAGGACTTTGACACATATCGTGAGATTCTTCATTACTCGAACCTTGTTGTGGCATCCAATGTTCATTTGAGAAAATATGGGGGTAGACCTTTGAACAAGACCTTGTGGAAGGTCTGTGAGTCTAACCATGAGGCAATGCTTGACACAATAAAGAGTAGAGCAGATCCAGATGGTTCATTAGATTAATTTGTAAGTATATGCAAAATGGTTCTTATTAATTTATACTTGTATCCACATTAATTTGTTTGATTCTAATGCTATCATGTCTTATTTTACTTTGCATATCTGTAAGTAACCTAGTAAACATTGAATGGTTTCCCCTTGCATAAAATGCAGATTTATGAGCCATCCAAATGAATCTTAGGCATAAAAGCAATGCAACATCCCTATTTTGATTATGAATCCAAATCTTAATTATGATTTTCAGCCATTACAAAAGTGTGTATGAAGCCTAGTGAGGGAATTTCAAGTTATTCATTTGAAGTTAACCTTATCATGAGCACCTATGATGTAGAAATTATAGGAGCATCTCAAATTTCAAGATATTCTAGATTCATGAGAGGTGTTGTGTGCAATAGGTATCTTGGAACTTGTAGTGAAGATGTATTAGCAGGAGTGACTAAGTTGAGAGACTACCATGCCTATCTGTAAGTGCCTTCCATCTATTTTAATTTCATTTCCATTTTGGACATGAGCTCTTGGATAGTCATCAAATAAGTCACAAAACTCCCAATTCCACAGGTTTTAGAAATGCACTCAATCTCTAAGCCATAATTGATTAAAAACCTCAATTTTCTAACAAATACGTAGGGTTTTTAGCATCTCACAACTCCAAGGCCTTCCGAACCTCACCAAAGCATCAAACAAGTTTTTTAGGGTCTATACACACATAATAAACCTTCACCTATCCTATAGACTCAGTAAATCTCAAAAACATCACTTTGGTTCCTCCATTTCAAGCCAAAATCTCACATTCTGAACCTAAAACAACATCACCAGCCCTATAAATGCCTTACCATTATTAAAAGAGTTAAGGAAACTTAAAAAAAAACATTGTAAACCTTTCCTCTGAGTCACTATTCACTAAAACAACCAAAGGTGTATCAAAAAAAAAAAGAAAAATGGATTTTCCTTTCACTAAAACAACCAAAGGTGTATGAAAAAAGATTGAAATCTAGGTTAAGACCTACCACCACAATGTTTCATGAATTTATTTTCATAAGAGGCTTGTACTAGGTTGTACACAGAGAAAAGAAACTGAAAACTCATATAAATGTTGAAATTCCACAGTTTTAGGTGTTGTGAAGAGCACCAATCTTCAAAAAAAATATTGATTGAACCCCCATTTAGGCTTGAATTATGTTTTTAATACATATAAAATGAGAATAATCTCCCTTCAATGCCCATAACTACCTTTGAACCACCAAACCCTTATTAAGCCTACAAATACTAGTATTTATTATTTAAGAATGGTTTTGCTTACTAAGCTTTATCATGCAAATTTAATATTCTAAAGGCCTAGGACACTTAGAAACCTTTATAACATGACTTGTAGACTCTTTCTCTGCACTCCCACCTACTTTACATAATTTTTCTTTATGGAAATATCAACAATTATTTAATTTAAGAGTGCTTTTGCACATTTGTCCACCCTAACCTACTAATTCCCAAAGTACATAAAAGATTGGTCTATTAGACCTTATTCAAGAAAAAAATACCTCAACATACTAAAATTTACCAACTATCTTCCCAATTTACCATCAAACAATCACAAATTGAGGGTGAGGTGTGGGTGCTCCTGCATTATTCAACTTTCAAGAAACAAAGTCAATTAGGCTGGTAGATGTCTGGATCAGGCTAGCATTTGGTGGAAGAGGAAGAAAAATGACTGGAACTCTAGAGGCCTACCATACTATATTTTGGTATTGAACCATGAGAGTAGACAAGAAATTTGATATCATGTATCAAAACATTAAGCATGCATTATTCCAACCAATGGAGAAGGAGATGATTACTTTGCTTCATTTTCATTTGCATAAGCATATCAAGGCATGGGAACCAAGAAGACCAAGGATGTCTAGTTTTATGTGGAGGTAATGGAGATGGTGCAAACTTTAGGAGGGTCAAGAAGGTCAATGTATGATCTTGATGAAATTGAGGAAGAACAACAAGAGAGGGATAGGAAAAGTAAAATTAATACAAAGTTTCAAGGTTTTGTCAAGTGAGTAAGAGATCTAATGGAGTAGCCTCATCTAAAATATTTTGAACTAGACTTTGATATGTACCATTTAGAGACCTTGGTTTTCATGGAGCTCCTTTCAAAGCCTCTGCTTTTATTATTCTTATGGTAAACTATTAGGTAGAGTTGGAGGAATTACCTTTCTTAGTAGTAATTGCTATTAGTGAGATTGAGATTGTTAACCTTGAGAGAGTAGGACTTGGGCAAAAGGAATTTGATATGGATATTGCATTCAAAGACTTCAAGCGGGATCAGATGGGAGTTCATGGTAGAGCACTATGGTCACTTTGATGCATTCCTTGTGACCTTGATTGCAAGTATTTTGGTTCCTGATCGTTGGGGACACGAATTCCATATTGGAAGGGGAGACGTCCTGGTTGGTATGAGATGAGACAAGACCGTTTATGCTTGGGGTCCCTATTTACTGGGGACTCTTTACCATCAGTTGCACAATGTTGCCTACAGAAGGGAAAAGAGTATCTCCTGTGGGACTACTTTGATGATGATCTGGGCTTGGGAGCACATTGCCATATTTCATCCTCCCATTCAGAGACCACAGTTGGATGGGGGGATTCCCTATGCCTATTACTACGTAGGTGTTTTACAGCAGACTCGGATGGGCGAGACAAGTTGGTGGTGACAAATGATTGACACAATGGTGTCTTTCATTTGGAGACCATACAGAGACTGCGGGCAGTGGGATGATGAGGATGAGCACCTTAGCCTATGCAGACAGTACAAGTATTTGATTGGGAGGACCATGCAAACATCACTAATTATCGAGATGTATTTACCACAATGTGTTCTGAGGCAGTTCAGAGAGTAGTAGGGTGTACCTACAGGGATAGCTGAGTATTCCTAGTCATTTAGAGAGTATGCTTGGGGACTAGCCATCCCAGTGGCCTTCGCAGAGCAGTAGATTGACGGGCTAGGAGCCCAGGCATGGGGATGGAGAGGTGGGATAGCCGATCCCGGGACCACAGCAGACTATGATTTATAGTGGCAGGCACACAGACCAGTGCCGTTGACAGATCCTGATGGGCCAGCACCAGTGGACAGGTGGTCAATGATACCTCGTGTGCTGAGGGCTAGACGAGGAGGCAGAGGCGGTGACAGGGGCAGAGGCCGGGGGAGGGATGGAGGCAGGGATGGAGGTAGGGGTAGAGATGGAGGTAGGGATGGAGATGGAGGTAGAGATAGAGGAAGGGAGAGATGATGGTGGAGACAGCAAGAGGCGGAGGTGAGATGGTCAGAGACAGGGTCAGAGGGTGTGACAGCACATGGTGAGGATAGCATTAGATGCTATCCTTGAGGTTGGTGAGGAGGGGGAGAGAGAGGACCACCCCAGGTAGGAGGGAGAGGGTGAGGAGAGATGGGAGGAGGAGAGGCATGAGGAGGAGGCGAAGGAGGAGAGACATGAGGAGGAGGTGGAAGAGGAGAGGCATGAGGAGGAGGTGGAGGTGGGGAGACATGAAGAGGTGGAGGTGG
>VDFB02270651.1:636654647-636739460 GCA_007258455.2 Sequoia sempervirens | reverse complement strand
TAAGACGACGGACAACCTGTTCCCGCACTTCAGCAAGATCAACACCATAGAGCACATCCCATCGTTATTGGAAAATCCTAAACATCTCCTCATATGCGGGGGATGCTTCTGCGATAGGATGTGTGGGTACTTCCAATGGGATAGGTTCTGAGCCAAGAGTTGTAATGTAGTGCCAAACCGATAGCCTTCTAAAGCATACTAACATTGCTCATGCTCTTCCTTCGCAGATGTTCTTAATACTAATATGGGATCACTGTGTTTGAGAGGGGGTGCAAGATGTTGGTTGCCAATGGTCTGCTCTGCCTGGTGGTTGCCAATGGCCCACTGCTCAAGCTGGTTGGTGCCAATTGCAGGTGCATCATTTTCCCCCTCGTCTTCCCCCAAAGAATCATTAGTTGGTCCTCCGAATCAAATAAATGTAATAAAATATATACTATCATGATGAGAAGGTTGGTAACCCAGTTGCAGGCCTGTGCTATCAGTTGGTTTAGGAAGGAGGACTTTATAGTGGAGAATAGCAAGGGTTCAGGCGATTTCGTTAGGCCTTCACCCCCTGCGAGGGTGGAAGGTGGGCTGACATCTCCTATTATACTATCGTCAATTCTTATAAAGGGCCACCCTGAGCCGATAAAGAATCCCACTATAAGTCCAAGCATGATCTCGACAAACATGACTACACCTAGAAACTTAACTAACCAGATAAAAGCCTCTTTCCTAGACTGAGAAAGCTCTGGCCCTAATTTGGTAACCATTTCAAAATTATTTCTCTCGTTTCTTCCGTTCTCCTATTCTCATATGATTCTACGACTATAGTGTCGTTGTAGGTGGTAGAGGTCAACGTGAAGCTACTAGCGAAGCTACTATCAAATATGACTAGTTCGGGAAGAGGCTAAAAGCGGAAAAGTCAAACTACTCGCCATAGTGGGTAGCCAGGGCCTTGTGTACGACGAACTACTAATACCTCACAAGGATGCCGACAGCTGGCCTCCCCAAGGAAAGACCAATAAACCCAGAGGATGCCGACAGTGCCCTCAAGCAATGAGGAGTCCTCGAGATGATAACCGAAGAGTTCCTCGTGAGAGGATGTCGACAGTGTCCTCCACAAATTAACGATGCTAACCATCAAGAGTCCGGGGTTGAGAATTACCCTAAAGAGTAATACTCAATTTAGGGGGCATTTTCACCATGACTTGTTGGAACAGCAGGACCATGACTTGTTGTCGGACCTTACCTTGAAGTAGAGAGAGTAACACTATATGGAGGACAGCCTGAGAAATACCCTAAAGAGGGAAACTAGATTAGGGTCATGGGAGGGGAGGTAGATTATTATTGAGATGGGCCCTAGGGTGGTTAGGAGCCTCGGTCGGTGGGGTTGGTGCCTTAGGATGGTGGGGTCGGTCTTGGGTGGGAGGCTAATGTTGCCAGGGCCCTACTATGGCTCCTGAGGTGATGGCAGATGAAAGAAATGCCGCAATGGATGGAGGGCTTGCTACGACCACAACCCTAACGGATCACTTCATGGTTTCGGAAACGTGCACTCCCCCGAACCCGAATCGACTATTCTCCGGCTTGTCCGATCCGATGTGCCGGATGGAGAGGATAGAATAGAAGGGAAGAGCAGTAACTGCCCTCCTCCTCCCACCCCCTTCCATCAGGAGCATGATTTGGTTATATACTCGGGGAGCTGGGAATAAAGGGGATTCGGAGAGTCATGAGATGGCTTTGGTAGGGCTCCGGAGGGCACTACTAATCGGCATGAAATACAGCAATCCGAAAGGCGCCTTGACCTATGATTGATGTAATGCCCTCCCTCTCCATCCCTCACGTCGATCTATCTACTATATATGGACGGGCAGGAATGGATGGCCGCCGCTGCCCCATAACTTCTCCCTCATCCGTCTCTCTCTCTCATCCGCCTCTAGCGCCCCTGCCAATGCTTCTGCTTCGCAATCTATAGCCGGGGGTGGGAGGCTAATATATATTGGTGGGTGGGGGGAGATAGAAATGCGGGTAGGTAAGTTCCATACTATTGCCTGCCCCGACCTTATAGATAGATGGATAGATAGCCCCGTTCCATACCGGAACCTCTGATTCGATGATCGGATGCTAGCTCCTCCTTAAGCTAGGGATGAGAAGCGGGGGGGGCGGGAACGAGAAGCGAAGGAGGACGTATCTATTAGAATTAGACTCCAACCTCTCGTCGATCGATCCATATAATAGAGAGGGGATGCCTAAAGAAACAATAGGCCACTCGACTGCTCTATCTCCTCCCGGCAACTAGAATCTCCCGGGTGGTGCATAGGGAACTCTAGTTGGGAATTATAGTCGGTAGATTCCCTACTATTCTATGGGGGTGGGAGTCCCTACTATTCTAAGGAATCAGTAAATCCATAGCCCCTAAAATTTTATGGTAGGGCGCTTGCTAGAATACGCTAGGATAAGCCTACCATAGAATTTTAGGGGCCCGGGTGGGGGGGAATCATAGTTCCACCCTCTATAGTTTAGCCGGGAGGTAGATTATTTGTTCCGGGGATCGCCTATCAATCTATATGGCAGATCGGGGGCCCTATATATTCTATGGGCCCCACCCTAGCATATAGAGATGGGAGATGGGAGATGGGCATCAGTGGATGGAACCATCAGTATTGCGTATCTCGTATCAAGTGCCGATACCCACTTCACTATTTAGCGACCCACTTCACTATCACCATCACTATGGATATAGAGCGTAAGTGCCCATCGGCCATCTGTATTTCCTCTGCCGGGTGGGTGGGTGGGAATATAGAGGGAGAGCCACTTCAGTTGAGTTTCTTAAGTGTCGATACCCACTCCACTTTAGTGTAGTGCCCATCGAATAGATCTCTTGGGATGGTTCATTTGCATGAAAGGGTGGGTGGGTAGTCAAGGTTGTTCGGTGATAGGGTGGTGGGTAGGGTAGTGAGGGGAGTTCGGTGGGTGGGTGGGGAGGGATGGTTGTTTGGTGGCTAGTTAAGGTTGTAGGGTGGTGGGTTGTGAGGGGAGTTCGGTGGGTGGCTAGGGATGGTTGTTTGGTGGGGAGGATGGTTGTTGGCGTAGGGATGGCTAAATTATATTTATTTGTAAGGACAACCGGCGAAGGGATGGTTGTCCTTCCATCTGGTAGTGAAGGTAGGGAGGGATGGATGGATGTAAATCAATATTGGCCATTGGTATCCGGCCCTTGACATCGGCCCATCCATCCAACCTTGGCTGGCTCGCCCCGAAGATAGGGACTGCCATGGGTTTCTTCCAATCCATCCATCCCCTTACTAACTTTACAACCTAACATAAATTAACACCTACCTACTCTAAAGGTAGGGGGATGGTGAAGCTAGTGTTGGGATGGTAGTTCTTGAAGGAAAGGGGAGCACTTCAAATAAACCGGAATGACCACCGAACCTTGCCATAAAAAAAGCTACCTAGCCAGGTTAGCTAGTGTTGTTTACCTATGGCTTCTTGACCTACGACTCCTTACCCTTCCCCTTCTGCTTCTCACCCTTACCCTTCTACTTCTTACCCTTCCCCTTCTCCTTAATTCCTTCTCAGAGGTTGCTCTAATACCTCATTTTGGGATCTACGAGGAGGTATTACTAGAGGCTTAGCTAGAGACTGCGCTGTAGGGTGCTTGGACTGAGTTGGTGGCTTAGCCGCCGCAAATAATGATTGAATCAATTCATGCTGTTTAGCCAGTTCTGACTCCATACTAGCAAGATTTGACTCAGGACTAGCAATACTTTGAGCATTTTCTTTCAGCATAGCAAACTCCGAGCATATTTTTTCTATGTTCTTAGCATATTCTTTCTGCAGATTGTCAAGCCTCTAAGCATATTCTTTATCTTTCTTTTCTAGCAGCTCCCTAAGGATCATCAATTCGAATCTCAGAATATGGCTTTCTTGGCCGCCGAAGTCAGTGACATCTTTGGGTTGTGTGTCTACCCAGACATTGTTATTATCGTAGACAGGGTCTCTTTTGCTGCCTAGTTTGATACCGAGGTTGATTTGGTAGGCCTTTTTGGTGATGTTAAGGGTGTGCCAATCGATTCTGAAGTTGGATTTGACGGTGATCTATTTGGTTCGGGAGAGATCAACGTATTGTGATTCAAACCATTCAACATTGACCAAGTCTTTAGCTGGCCCTTTATGCTTTATAATACCCCCAGCCTCTTCGGTGACTAAGGTATAGCTTTTGGGTGCTAAGAAGATACCTCTCTTGACAAAGTGCTCCATCTTTAGCTTACCCAATTCGGTGGGAGAGATTTCATCTTCTGGGAGAGGACTTCCTAGAATGGCAGAGTCAGTATCGGTGTAGTAACAGTCGGGTCTAGAGATGTATTTGTACATATGAATACGGGAATGAGCTGTAATTGTAGCTGCCAATTGAAAGCCGAGATCTTTGGTGGATTCCAGTCTTTGTCTTCGACATTTCCGGTATTGCTGACGTAGCTTACGATATAGTACTGTTTGCTCAGCTTGTCCCCAAAGATCAAATTGTCCCTCTGTGTCAAATAGTCATATCTATCCCTATTGCATACCTCTGTTATGGTACTTTTGGGGTTGATACCGAATCTACCGTAGAGCGAGTTCATGAGGATCTTGTAGCCATAAGCCATAGCTTCATCACCGGATAGCTTAGCTTCTTGCCTTCTCCGAAGAGGGATGTCACAAAGCTATCGAAAGGACTAGGCTTCTTCTCAAACAAGTAGCCCCTTATTGGGAAGATCTTGTAACCTAAGTCGCGTGCATAAATCAATTCTTCGCTGAAATACACGCCAACGAATTTACCAGTTGGGAAGAGTAAAGTGTCATTATGATCCCTATATGGTAAGAATGGTCTTTTAATGGTACTAGGACACACTACATAAGCCTCAATAAATCCATACAAGTTGGACAATTCCTGGCCTTCCAAATTAGCATGCCATACAGGCGTACCCCCTGGCATAGGGCAAGATTTCATGATATATGGGTATAATGAGTTTACGTCGTAGTAGTACAGATTTTCACCATATGGCTTATACGTATCAGCATGGCCTCCATAATACCCACGCCGAATGAATGTATCTTCGTTCCTGCTTGGGATATGGATAGGCCAACTAATTGGATCGTAATAGCTCGTACGATAAATGGTCATAGCTAGCGTTGACAATGTCAAGCAATTCTCGATATCAACTTTGTACTGACTCCAATAAATCTCTTGTGCCTTGAGCATAACACCCCCTAACAGACGAATATCCTGTATCATATACTCCAGCAGTTGCTCTCTAAGATCCTTCAGATTCGACACTTGCACTTCGTCATGTGGGAAGGATCCTTTAGAGCCTAATTGCGGACATAAAGTCTTAGCCAATGTAGCCAGACTACTAGGTAGCAGAGTTAATGAATCTCTTAGACGGAACAACCGTTTATTACCCTTATACACTGATAACTCGTAAAGCCTAAGATTCCTCATGATAGGTTTGATGGTGTATCCCTTATCCGCACGAGAAGCATAATATTTCATTAATAGAATCCCATCGAATCGTGAGAAGTTATGGAAGTAAACCGTTCGAATATTAGTTCGATCAACAAGTATTGCTAAATGCTCTAGAAAGTCGAACAACATTCGATCACTCTGTCTTCAAATTCAGGTATATGAAAGAGGTCATCTTCACTGAAATATGTTTTAAAGGCATAATCCGAGTAGACCCCTATATCTTCACCCGGCCTAAGTTATGAACCCCGCTATGTAGGGTACATGAACATTATTGATTAGAACGGTTCCGTATCGGCAATAATGAAAGGCCTCCTTTCCTTAGTTGTAGGTTTGAGTGCGTGTACAGGTATCCATGAGCAAGCTATCCCAAATACACCTTTACCTAGTCTTATCCACGATCCATCAATGTCCATTTCCCTTGATGAGACACATGGCTCCCAAGCCAACATAGAAGACAAAACAAATACCTTGGATTTAAGTGAACATAATACTAATCAAGATCCTAATGATCCTCCATCACCCATTATCAACTCCATTGCAAGTCCTCCATCAAATCCTATTGGTCTATCCACCTTCATCCATGAGTACCCTTCTTTAGGACAAGAAGAACCTATATCCACTTCACCTTATTCATCTAATAATGAACTCAAGTCTAGTGTCCAAAACACACCTAGTCCCATTTTCCATCACATACTCTAAAACATGAACTACCAAGGTAATGAACAAGGTATTTTGGAGCCCATCCATGTCAAAGTCCCTCCACGCTCATTTAGCTATAAATACTCACCCCAAGGAAAACAAGCTAAAGATGTTGGTACTTCCTCCATCCATCCTAAGTCCTCTTTCTGGACCATAAATCCTATCATATGCCTGAAACATATGTTGCTATCCCTCCTCCATCATCCTACAAATGCCAAAATCATGTGACCATAGACCTTCCACCATCCACTCTACCACAATTGATTCCAAATCCTAATATCCTTCCATATAATCTACCTCCACTACTCTGAACACCTAATATCCCCATTATGTAATCCCCTTATCCACCTATCCATAAATCTTCTAAAAATCCTAATCATGACCAATAAATGCACACATTGTCTAAACATGAAGCTTCCACTCATTCCACCATACCCATGGGATTCAAAAGAAAAAATTTCAATGCCTCTACCTATAAAGTAAAAAATCCTAAGGGTCCTCATGCCTCTCATGCCTTAGGGCACAAAAGCAAAGAATCAAAGAAAAATCCATCTATAAAGCTATATAAGCCCATACCTCCAA
Source organism: Sequoia sempervirens (assembly GCA_007258455.2). Taxonomy (NCBI): domain Eukaryota; kingdom Viridiplantae; phylum Streptophyta; class Pinopsida; order Cupressales; family Cupressaceae; genus Sequoia; species Sequoia sempervirens. The sequence continues at coordinate 636,732,691 of VDFB02270651.1, read as the reverse complement.
AAGAAAAGTCTAAAAAAAAATGTTTTGGGTACCTAAGAGAAAAGAAATCAAGTCAAAAAAGGCATCCACATCACAAAAATTCCAAGGTCATCCAATTCCACATCACATTCCCACTCTATTCAAGAATCTCATAGTCCATCCCACAAGCAAAATCAAATTCATAAAAATACTAAGTCTATGTGCATACCTAAAGCACTTCATCACCCATCTCCTAAGCAAACATCTCCATTGCTTCCTACACCCCTTCCGCATAAAAAGCTTCAACGTTTATCAAAGTGTGTGCAACCATTGGTGATGGTTCCCTTCCATTTCACAACAATTTGAACTACCTCCATCTCCTCATCGTTCACTCATTATTATACATATCTCCCTCATCACATTCCTATGGACCATGCTTTTCACTAAGCCTCCCATTCATCTCCCCAACATAATCCTCATCATAATCCACTATTTCCCTACATAATCCACATCAAAATCCACTATTTCCCTCCACAATCCACATCATAATCCATCATCTGCCTAATCCATCTCACACTCATGCAATCCCTTACCAACATCTATGAGCATAATGACATTTGACATGGTCCATGCAATGACATCCATCTCTAGTGGGACTATCACCTTTCATGGAACTAGACAATTGATCCCCTCCTCTACATATTCCCCTTCTCCTTTCAAAAAAGTTAAAAAATCAAAAAATAAAAAAAAGTAAAAAAAAAGAAACAAAATAAAAATTTAAAAAAGTAAAGAGAAATCCCTATCCTAACCCTTTGGTATCTTTAGTTTGTATTTTCTCTAAGAGGTGATGAATTTCATGTTCACTTTTTGTATCGCATCCTTGTTCACTTAAGATCATAAATCCTTTTCCATATGTCACGTCAGGTTCACCAAAATGAAACCTAGAAAATAGGGGCCTTAGATATAGGGGGCTCTATCTTTTAGGAGATGGAACCTAGGGGTTTAGGATCTATTTCACTTAGTTTCATTTAAGGAAATGCTGGAGATCTCAATCCAAGGATGGAATAAGGGAAAAATATCTACTAAAGGTTGTCCTAGTGTATGATAAAAGATTAAAAGGGGGTTCACCACCAAGCTAAAGCTTGGAAATAATGGTAACATGCAAAACCTAATTATAAAGCCTAATGATGTGCAAAACTTAAGTAAATGACCTAGAAATGAAAGAAAATCATATCAGTAAACTAAGAAATCAAAGAGGTGCACCTGGAAACCTAAATGTGCTTGAATGAAGATTTGGAATATTGAAAATGATAACTTTAATGCATACTAGGACTTATACACCAGGTTGGGTGATTCAGTCCCAGATTAGGGTTTCTGACAGAAACTGGAATCTGGAACTACTAAATCAGGATCTGCTGGAAATTTCTTAATTTAAGTATATTGGGACACATACGCTACAAGTGAAAATTTAGTCCTAGTAGTAGGGTTTCCCTAAAACTCTGATATCCTCTGATGACTTCTTGTAGCTTTCTTCTTGTCAAATATTTGAGTCTAAAGCACAAAAAATGCAACCTGTAGGTGGCTTTCTGTGATCTTGCAAGTAACATGACAACTTTGCAACTTGACAACTTTTCTCCAATATTTCTCTTCAATGAATCTTCAACCTAGATTTGAAAATCACACATCAAAGAGAGGGAAAATTGCTTGATTTGTTAGTGGATAGGGGTTTTCCTTGGTCAAACCCCATTATGGTAATCAAACCTTGAAATGAAATAAAATAGAAAGGAGGAATGATGAATGAACAAAATGATATTTTGAAACTCACCAAACCCTATGAAAAAAGGTTACAATCTTGTATGTAATGGCTACAATGGATGTAGATCTTGACCCTTGCTTGAATGATATGAATCTTTACTTGAATGCTTGCTTGAATCATACAACCCTACATCACAAATATTAGCTCAAACCCAAAACATGATGCATGATGACTTTGACATGATGCTTGATACTTGAATATTGCTCCAAAATGCTTGATAATCACTCTTGAATGATATTTTAAACTCTTGTGTAAATTATCTTATGATAACTTGACTTGTAATCTTGTTAGGTGAAAATGAGTGAAATAACCTTTTATTTATACTTATTTATGCCAAATTTCTTGAAATTACAACACTACAAGCTAACATTAGATCAAGGAGAATAAAATCCCACCAAGAATTTGAATTTAATTTAGGTCTAAGCTAAGCGAGACTTATACGCCAGTTGGGGAAAATGAGTCTTAGTAGGCTAAGCTTGGGACACACTTATCAAGAAAGGTTTAGTCTTATGTGAAATTCAGATCTAGGCCCCGAAACCTAGGTGGGGCCCATATGCCCAAGGTGGTGTATGACTCCCAAATCACTAAATCTTGGCCATACAATATAAAGCCATTAAATTCTGATTGGTCAATTAATGTATTTCAGGATTATCCTCATAAAGATGCATTAAATAAGGCTCGTGGATGAAAAATAGGACCAAATAAGGCATAAAGAAGCCCAATTAATTAATAAAACCCTAGATTAGTGTGAAAGTATAAGAAAAAACTTTACAAAACCCTAAATAACGAACAATTAAGTCCATTTAGCTCACAAGGGCCCAAAAAATTGTGAAAATGTAGAGGGATACATTTTCCTACACCACACAAGCAAATGAAGACCTCATTGGACTAAAAGTGCATATGGAAGAATAGAAAATAATTGAGGAATATTTGGATGCAATGGTAAAAAGAAAAACTAATGAAGGCATGAGGCTTAAACAAGAAGTGGTAAATATGAGATCAGATCTAGAGAAGGCAAGAAGTCATGAAGATAAATTCAAGACAAGTTCTAAAATGTTGGATGAGTTGATTGTAGACCTTCAAAAAGCTTCTTAACACAATGGTGGATTAGGACTTGAAAAAGGTGAAATTTCAAAAGCAACTGAGACACCTAATGCAGAAAAGAATAAGACTAAAGACAAGAAGAACAATGGCAAGATCTAGAATCAAAGAAATAATGCAGGAGGACACTCGATCAAACGACCAATTTCTCAAAGGGTCCCATCTTTCAATGGTTTTTTAATTATTGCAATAAATTTGGACATAGAGAAATGGAATGCAGATGCAAAATGAATCAAAATGTTCCATCCTTTACTAGTCAATTCTTTACATGCAAAAGATTTAGACATACATAAAATGAATATAGATGTCAAATGATGAATGGATATAATAATGGTAGAATGATTCAATCTTTCAATGGTTATGTTTATACATGCTATGGATTTGGAAACAAAGCTAATCAGTGCAAATACATAATGAATGGAATGAATAATGCTCAAAGAGAAATGTCATATGCAACAATTGTAGTAGGCCTAGATATATTACTAAATTTTGTAGAAGCATAAACACAATGAAGGATCTAATCTAGTAAAGAAGAATAAACCAATCAAGAAATTTGGTCTAGTTGAAGTAAAGAAGGAAATAGAAAAGATCCAGAGAAAGAAATAATAGACTAAGAACAAGGAAGAATTTGTACCATCCTTTGATGCAAATGTTTCCTCTAGTAACTAAGATGAATGCTTAGCTTAAGGGGAGCTTTAATGGATATCTTATATCCCCCGCTAGAAAATAGGTGTTGAAGCCACAACATGAAGATATGTGATGAAGAATGGAATTATTGATCTATTGGAGAAGATTTTGGAAGGAAATATGCTAATGCAAAGATTTGTGGAGCTTGAGAAATTGACTTTTCATACAATTTTAAGTAACTTGCTAGCTTTATGGGATGCGGCGTTTATTTTAGAATTAGGTTAAAAACAGAGTTAAAAGTAAAATTTCTAAGGAAAATTCATTTCATCAAAAGCATTCGAAGGAGAAAAGAGGAAAAATAAGTGGATTTTAAGAGTTCAAAGCATTTCCAAGTTGGAGAGCATCAAAACCCTAGATTATCAAGAAAAGTAAAAGGTATTTAGCAATCCTTACATACCCTAGTTTTTTTGAATTGTTGTTTGAAGGTAATTTGAATACATTTTACTATGGAAGCATTGAGGGTTGTAGAAATTTCATAGAAACCACAAACTAAGTTCAAAAGATACCTTGCTAAAGCTGTAGAAGATGACCCTCTAGGAATATTTTCACATATACCTTATGGGGTTTTGCCAACTAAAGACATTAGGGCATACATTCATGGTAGTATGAATGAACACTCTCAAAAAAGTTATTGGACCTATGGATGAATGAGTTAGTTTGTGATGATTATGCTTTAAAGCCAAAGTACAAAGCCCTAACTGAGAAGAAATTAGATGTATGGTAATGGTTTCCCAGTTTTAGCTATGATGAGAAGTATATCAAAATGGTCCTAAGAAGAATTCACAACCAATTTATGTGGATTTATGGCCCTCATATGATTACTAATAAAGTTATTAGAGAGATAATTGGTTCATGCTCCACCGTACTAGTTCCAATCCTGAAATCTATCAAGAAGAAGGGTGTAGCAGAGAGAATGGTTGCTAGAATTTTTACAACACTTTCATTAGTCAATATTATTTTAGAAATGCATCTTCAAATTCATGTCCAAGCATAAGTAAGATATATATTTTATGTTAATTATCATTATGAGTACTAACATTTGAATGACCTTCAATCCATTTTCAAGTTCTCCTTGTATGCGATGTGTGAAGTAACCTCAATCCATTAATGAATACATATTTGAATGGGAAGTTATAGGATTGTGATTTTTCATTTGATTTCATCCATTTTCCTTTGTCCAATCTAGGGTAATTGTTCTTTATCCAACATTATCATATTCATTGTGGATATGGAAACACCCAAACAAGGTTTGAATTAGGAAAGCTCGTATATTGCACAACCCTTCCTCTCTTCTCTTTCTTGTAGGTTACAGACTTGAAGTGCATTTGGAGAATATTGAAGGCCTTAAATCAAGATCAAGCAAGCATGCATCTTCCTTCATAAAATTAGGGAAATATCAATTATTTTCTAACTGACAAATTTTTAAAAGATGATTTTGATAAGGATGTACCTATAGACTATGATGGTCTTGTGTAGGCCCTAAAATCCAAAAAGCCCTAATTTTCAATTAGGGGTTCCCCTCACCCCTATTCAACTAGTTTAGATTCAAATCTAAATGTTAGGTTCCTTAACTACTACTCTCTAATTTTTTATTTCCTACTTTTATTTATCAGTTCCATGTTTTTTATGAATTAGTGACAATTTATTGTACTTGCATAGTTGAAGTAGTTGGAATTAACAAATCACACACAAATTATATCAATTCACATTATTTCAACCCAAAAAAACCAAAGGGGACGAAAACCTTGATAAACCATTCTAGTTCTTCCTTGAGGATAGAATCCAAGTGGTCTTTTATGATCTTTTTGTGTCCCCCAAATGTCAAAAAAGTTAAAAAGTGTGATTTAGGTTAAAATTAGCCTTAGATCTATTTTTCAACATCACATTTCATAACATGTTTAAATATTTTTGGAACAAGAGATAATACTACACTATTGGAGTCACTCTTACTATCACATGACTTTAAAATATGAAAAACTAAACTGGTACTAAAGCTCCTTAATTTAAGATAATCATATACTATTGATTTAGCCATGTTGTTTTAGATTTTAACCCCATAATGTAATCCTTTATTGTCTTCTTAGTATGGGTACATATTCCAAAATATCCTTATTAGTTTTGTTTTGAAGATTTTTTTCATTTGATAAGTAATAATTTAAGTAGATTTTTGTCCTTAAATCTTCAAACAAATTGGTTTGTACACTTTACTTGTATAAAAATCCAAGATAAATTAGACATTGATAAAGGATTACTAGCTAATATATGGCTATATGTTGTCGAGAATATTTTGAAAAGAAAAAGATTATGAGAGTGGTGGATAATGTAGAGGCAAGATGAAATAATATAGAGGTAGAAATTTAGTCTTTGGAAGCACAAATCTTAAAAGTTCTTGAGAATTGTTTAGTTTCTCATCCCTCCTTTACTTCTCCATGTATTGTGGATATCATATGGGCATTAACTCCCCTAATGATTCTAAGGGCTTATATAAGTTGAAAATAATAATAAAAGGTAAATGTATTACTAGTTTGGATTCTAGTGGTAAGAAAAAGATTTAGTCTTTCTATTAGCTTCAAAAGAAGAAATAGGTTGCTAATTTACAAAGGTGAGCAAAATTTTGACTCCATGTATAGTTCAAAATATAACATGGAAAGATGTGTTGACTCATATAAAAGAATGTGGTGTAAGTGATTATATTGAAGAATATATTCGTGATTCTACTAATGAATCACTTCTCTGTCATTAGCATCATCCACTAGGGAGGAGGATGAAGAAGTTAAAGTTTGGTTAGAGGTGCATAAATTTAAAAATTCTTAGAAAATGTTGATGAGTGGGATTTGAGAGATATGGTTTTTAGGTCCAAAAACAAAAAAGATACTATTTGAATATGAATAATATGGCGATCTCCTTTGAATTTCTAAAATGTTTTATTTTACATACATGTTTGTGAGTACTACATATTTTTAGATGCATGATCATTCTAGGATTCACATACACCTCAAAGTGGGGGCAAAGTATTGTGGTGAAATTAGTATACCCATGTACTTTTCCATTTATTTTTGTGCTTATTTTGGAGAAAGTGTCTTGATATTTACACATATTGACAAATAAAATACTTTTTGGAAAAGTTGGATCTCTTAGCTAATTCAAAGTGTCTCAAAAATTTAATTCATTTAGTCCTAGATATTTCATAAAGTTTAAAAACACAAATGAGTTTGCAACCATAACTCACTTATCAATGATGTTTAATAAAACATACAACCTATTGTTTAACTCTACCACCTTTGAATTTATTACCATCTAATGTTGATATAATTGAATAATTATTTAAATTTTTATATATTAATTAATTTAAACCTATTTACTAAAAAATATTAATTTTCCTCCAATTTTTAATATCTCTTTTTGACAAACTTTACAGCTTCAAAATACACCCTAAATGTATAAATGACTTAAAACACTAAAGCACAAAACTAAATAGGAAATTGCATTCAAAGTATTAAAATCCTATCCTCTAACAATGTAGTTAATAAATAAAGAATCCACTGTATTACCATTGGTCAATAAAAAAAAAATCCTATCTTTTAATTTGTTTTTAACATGGTTTAAAGTCGAGACGAGAATTTAACCTCTCTTTTTTCGCACTCTAGAAGCGTTGACTATTCCTTTCCGCACAAAACAAATTGCCGAGTCTTATTGAACGCTTTTCAAGAAATAGTTGAAGTCTTCTGTTGTTGTCTAGTCAACTATGCAATCTGCTATTTGTTTGCACGCGGCTTTCATTTTTTCATATCTTCTCGTTGTTGTTGTGATGATTAGGTAGCCTGTTTTGCTCAAACCGAAAATAATGCTGCAAGCGCAAATGGATTGTGGAGTGTTGGTTCGTTTTGTAATTTTTGTCTGTTTGGTGGGTTTTACTGCTGCAAAATGTGTTCCTGAAAAGTTTGGTTCGATGAATGTGAGTTACCCTTTTTGGATTCACAAGTCTCATTGTGGATACCCTGGTTTTCAAATCGATTGCAGGAAGGATGAAGATACTGGAATGATGGCTCCGTTCTTTGTAGCCTATTTCGGTACTAATTATACAGTTCTTTAGGATTACCACTTAAAGATCATGGATATCAATTATACGGGTTACCTCACCATAAACGCGACTTCTATCAAAGCCTTTTCGTGTAATGCAAGAGCCAGTGCGTCACGTTACTTTCGGGTAGATCCGCCTTTCGCCATTTCCAAGTCCAATAAGTTTGTGGTTATTGGCTGCAACACGATCGGTACCTATACATTTAATCCTGTTTCAAGTGAGAATCGGGGAGAGGCAAGATGTGTTTCAACATGTGACCCTCAAAGTGATCCACCATACTGCGGCTATGGCTGTTGTGAAATTACCCTTCCAGATAATTGGAGGTGGTTAAATTTCACGGGCGGAGGTTTGTTTCCTTGGGAAATTTCTGCTACCAACGTTACTGATATCAGGTGTGGCATCTCCACCATATTGGACCCCTCCACCTTCACCATAGTCGACAATAAAACAAGCGACTTTTGGGGAGACGGCAAGAAGGCTTCTTATGGTCTACGCCTTAACTGGGGTATCGGCCTTCAGACTTGCTCCAAGGCTAAAGCAGCTGCCAACTATTCTTGCTCCTCCAGAGCGGAATGCATTGAATCCCCTTCATGGGAAGGCCACGTATGCAAATCTCATCATGGATATGAAGGAAATGGTTCCTCCAATGGCACAGATTGCACAGGTATTTATCTCCGCACTATTCTTAATTAGAAATGTTATTAGTATTTTGTGTTACTTCTATAATCTTTACTCTTTCAAATCTCAAGCTCCTAATCATACTGATTCTGACTGTTCAGATATAGACGAATGCAGTCATAAAGGGTCGAATATGTGCGTTGGAGCAGATGAAGGAGGAATATGCCATAATTTTCCAGGTTACTACAATTGTTCGTGTACAAAGGGATATAAGGGAGATGGCTTTCAGAACGGGACAAGATGTGTATCCGAAAGCTCTAACTACCTTAAACTTGCAATCATAGGTGAGCATAATGCGTGTCTTTGTATGTTTCCCTTTTATTCTAATTTAGTCAGTTAAATTTTCTGTGTTTTGTGAGAGCGCAGGCTCTGTTTCTTCATTCGTTGGAGTTTCTCTGGTAGCTTGTGGACTATTTTGGTGGTTGAGCACGCGTCGTTTGAAACATGCGAGAGAAAAGAATTTCCGGCAGAATGGCGGGATACAGTTTCAGGAACGCATCGCTTCCATGGGAGGAAAGAAAAACCTTAAAATGTTTTCTGAAAGAGAGCTGGAAATAGCTTCCAACAATTTCTCAACAGAACTGGGGAAAGGTGGTTTCGCAACTGTGTACAAAGGAGTTCTTGTGGATGGCATACCTGTGGCAATTAAAAAAGCCAAATCAATTTCAGATGAGTTTATTAATGAAATTATAATTCATTCCCATATTAGTCACAGGAATGTTGTGAAATTGCTTGGTTGCTGTATGGAAACTCAATTTTCATTGCTTGTGTACGAATTTGTGCCGAACGGCACAGTTTTAGAACATCTGCACTCGGCAGAGAAGCAGTTGACATAGGAAACAAGGCGGCAGATCGCCATGGAAACGGCAGAGGCGATAGCATATGTGCATCTTCAAGCTTCTCAGCCCATTTTCCATCGCGACATAAAATCCTCAAATATTTTGCTAGACAACACATTCACACCAAAAGTAGCAGACTTTGGCCTTTCTCGGCTACGCCCTTCGGAAGAAAGGCATCTGAGCACCATGTTTCCCTCGGGCACTCCAGGTTATGTGGATCCTGAGTTCGTGAGGAGCAACCAGTTTACAGACAAGAGTGACGTTTTCAGCTTTGGTGTGGTTTTGGTGGAGCTTCTCACGGGGCTGATGCCATTGCTGTCTATAGGAGGATCTACGTGTGCTTTGTATGACCATTTCCTCTCCGCAATTAACAACAACCGCCTCCTTGAAATTTTAGATCCTAAAGTGGTGAAAGGGGAAAATCAAGGGCAGATGGAAAATATGGCAAGGTTAGCAAAAGCATGTTTACAAGTGAAAGCAAAATCAAGGCCGTCCATGAGAGAGGTAGTAGAGGAACTTGTTTGGATAAGAGCCGCCACAAAACAGTCGGGGCTTTATAGAGATGTGAATCTTGTAGAGCACAGGGGTGATCCAAAACAATCTAGGCTGGGTTATCATACTTTGCCAACTACCAGTGATAGTATTTGTATGGATCCTTCAGAGGATTATTACCACGCTTCTACATCTGTTGCAGCAATCGCTTCAGAGGGTCCTTCAACGGCGTTGATTCAGATTGAGATGTCAGATACGTATGCGCGATGATCGAGTCAATGCACGACCAAAGAAGCACTCGAGGTAAGGCACTCTGCGTATCTTGTTTTAAGAAGTGGAAAATTAGCCTTGTCTCTAACGATGTGCAATAGAATGACTGACAGGCATTCAATTACACTTATATAGATGTTGTTTCTAGTAGCAGGCATTCTCTACTTGGTTGATTGAATAGTAAGCCAAAGTTTTTTTTTTTTTAATGATGCAACAAATATTTTTTCTCTAGTGTATTCTTATTTTCGTACAATGTATATACATGCAGGTATTTTGCAAACAGCAGCTATTGCAGTTACCAGATGTATAGTCTCCTGCTAAAATTACATGCTGAAGTGTCCATTTTATTTTGATGTTGCGCAAGTATTAAACATTTTATTTAATTTCACTTCAGAAACAAGTTGTCATTATGCACAATCCTAGTGCAATACATTTTAAGATTTTTATGGTAATCAGGTTTATATGATTTATTATCTAATTGTTATATATAAAATTATGTTTTGACCATCTTTTCAATATTTATATATGTTTAAATTTAAAAAAAAAATGTTTTGAATAGAAATAGTTCAGTTTAAGTAGTTTGATGTTTGTATAAAGATGTCAGGTATTTCTATATATAATTCAATTATGGATAATATAAATATATTCATTTGAAATTTATACATTTTATTTGGTAAATTTCTTTTTTATATTTATATTGTATTGTAAATATTTATTTATTTGGTTAATATATAATTATGTATTTGATTGTTTAATTAAATTTTCAATTGATCTTCTAATTTGCAATATGAATGTTTTACTATTAGAATAATCATTTATTTAAATAAACAAAATATAATTGTGGTCTTCATTTTTTAATTTAAAATTAGAAGTGAATTGTTGATATATTCATATTAAGAAATTAAATTATGATATAAAATATAAATAAATATTACAACTTATGGACTTACTTTGTGCATAATGTTTTAGTGCCAAAAAATGAAGATGAAAGCCTCAACACTAGGTTGTTGGGTCTTCAACACTCACCCAATCATTATCTTTATGTAAAAGAACCTAACAACACAAAGAATATAGAAATGTAGTGTTAAATTATTAATTGTATACTTTGTTTCATACTAGGTATGATGTATAATATTTATCAAGAGAAGTCATCTTTTTTTGTATGTACTATTGGTGTTGGGTATTTTATTATTATAGTGGTGAAAATTAATATTATAAATTATGAATTTACAATGGTGAAAATTAATACTACAACTTATGAATTTAGCCTTAGGCCAAAATTGATTTTTTATGGCCTTGAAAATATTTTCAGCCATTTTGATCTCTTGAATGAGAAAAATGTCAAGTTTATTCTCTATTCTATAATTTTTGAGTAGGATTTGTTTCTGAGGATTATTTTGTTCTCCAATACTCCATGAAAGAATCTTTATTTATGAATATTTCTTAAAACAAACACCTTGAGGGTTCTTTGGAAACCCACAACTACATCCATATTTGTTTATTTCAATACAATCTCATTTTGATTAGGTATTCATTTTAATTTAGAACTAATATCTATTGATTTTCCTACTTTATATTTTCCTAATCCTTTACATTTGAGGGTCAAGATTATGAATTCACCCTCTTTTAGATCACTTACACCTATCATCAACTTCTTAGAGTTATCTAATTGAGAGGACAAACTATTCTTTGAGGAAATGGTAGTTCCATTGACAAGAGATATTTGCAACTATTTCTTTATTATATATAACCAATTTCTATTTATTAGTAGTGAAACAAAGGGGAATATAGGGGAATTCACCAAAATGAGATTGATGGACTCAGTTAGGGGCCTATTCTCCTTTATTCTCATTAGGAAATAAGATCCACACAATGAAATGACTAACAACCTTGAGGTGAGTCAATTCAAAGTGTGAATCTGTTGATTTCCATTTTTTACAAGGATGTAGTTCATGATTAAACAACACTTTGGGGAGAAAGATTAAAAATAGAAAACTAACTCCAAATTGCAATCCACAAAGTACATCTAATAGATTAAGCTCAATTATGATGGAATTAGAAATCAAAATGCAGATCTGAGAAAGGGAAAATGATGTGTACCAGTCACCAAAAGTGCTTTTACAAAGCTAATTGAGGACTCATTCACCCTATGGAAAATGGGTCTTGGCTAGGGCTCTATAAAAAAGGTTTCTTGGTTCTGTACTCCCGTGTCTACACTCCTATATTCCTGATTTTCACAGTCAGATAGCTGAAAATAAATCCTATAGGTGAGTTTCCATGAAATTGCAATAATGATGACAAAAAATGCAACCTTGACAACTTTGTAATTTTTCTCTTCAATAGGTCTTCCACCTAAATCTGCAAACAAAAATCAAGAGGGAAATTTTTTTTCTTTATGGTCAAACCCCATTTTGGTAATTAAACCTTGTAATGAAAAAATGAAACATGAAGGAATGATGAATAAACAAAGCAATGTAGCAACTCACCAAACCCTTGGATACACCTTGGAATGTAGATTTACAACTAACATCAAATGCTTCAATCTATGTGGATCTTTATCTTGAAACTTGATTAGAAACAATACCTTTGAATGCAATCTTGAACACTACATCAACATATTAGCTCCTATAGCATGCATGATGAAAGAAGACTTTGACATGATAATAGGATCTTGATTGTTGCAATAATTCTCACTAAATCTGCTCTTGCATGCCTTGAAATACTCTTGAAATGTTCTTGAATTGCTCACTTGAATATTCTTAGATTGCTTGAAAGTCTTAGATGAAACTTAGTGAAATAACCTTATATTTATAGGTATGTAACATTAATTTTTCAAAATTAAAATAGCACAAGCTGGTATCTAAATATAGATTTCAAATCATTAAAATACCACTAAAAACATAATTCAAATTTAGGTCCTAGGTCTAAGTGAGGAACCATTCGCCCATGGGCGAATGGGTCCTAGGTTATTTACCTAGGACACACATTGCTCAATGAGAAGTGTTATGTTATAATGGAATTAATGGATGTCAAGTTTTCCTCTTTGGAAATTGCAATTAATTAGGCTTGGATTTGAATTAAAGGGGCCAATTAAGGAAAATTAACCTTAATTAATTAATAAAGCCCTAGATAAGTGTGAAAGTGTCAAGGAACACTTTACAACACAAAAAATAAGGAACAATTAAGTCCATTTTAATTAATAGGTCCCTAAACTTAATGTGAATATGTAAAATACATATTACAACACTAAATTAAGGCATAATTTAGTTCATTTTATTTAATATTAATTTCCAAATTAAGTGTGAAAAAGGGATAATTTTTTCTACACTACAAGTATGAAGTTGGTTCTATAAGGAAGTAATATATTTGGGACCCTCTAGTGCAAAAATATGTGTGTTAAATAGATCATTGACCTTGTAATGTTGTATAGAGTATGAGCTAATAAATCTAGGTTACTTCAAATAATAATTTAAATCTATTAAAAATTGGGTAGGAACAAGAGGGTTCTTGTGAGAAAAGTGGCAAACTAGCACTTTGGGTTCACTAGAGTGAGATATTTTATGAAAACAACAAAATGGCCTTAGGATATACACTAGAACTAAAAGTGACATCTATTTTCATAGAAGAAATTTCAAGGGGTCATTGGTCACGCCATATTTAGGAGAACTATGGTTACCAAATAAATTGGGTCCAACAAAGTGGGATGGGTTGGGAAGAGAAACCAAATAAACTCCTTTAGGGGAAATAATTTAAACATAGAAGAAAAAGATACAAAGTCTAAACATAAAAAAGTAGGATTTTTATCACAACCATTTGGATGCAAATAATTATTCTTTTGGGTGTGGTTTCCATTGATTTGTTGGAAGCACTTCGAACATTATTTCTTAGGGTTAAGATGGTATTTAGGACATTAGTTAATTAGGTGATCATTTTTGCAATGGGTTTGCTATAAAAGAAGAGTTATCATGGAGCATGGGTTAAGAACATTTACCCAATTTTTATTTAATAGTGATAGTGGAGGGGAGTGCTTTCTTAATCTCTATATTAACATAGAATCTAGTGAATGTGAAATGAAAGGGGGATTTAGTGATCATTTCCATAGTGTGTCATAGAAAAATGGCCCCTTGTCATTTTCATGGCCTTTTAGGTCTTGTTTCATGGTGTTTGATCTATTTTTCTTTGATTTTATGATGTAACATGGCTTGAACATGCTTATTTAGGTACTAAAATTCAAATAATGACATCTTGTGAAGGTGTTGTGAAGTGTTGTAAAACATTTCCACATTCTTCTAGACTCTATTTATCATAATTCACCTAAAAAATATCGTTTTACACATCAACAAGTCCTATTTTCAAGTGTTGTAAAGTCTTGTAACAAAGATTCACATTTTTCTAGGCATATTCCCCTTATTTATCCCTTTCTTATGACTTATTTGACTCCTTTATGCCATCATATGCTTTAATTAAGTGTATTTTTGAATATAATCCTAACAAATAACATTAAATGCAACTTAATTCCTGACACCTAGTTTCAAGCCCTAAGTGGGACCCATTCACCATGGGTGGCAAATGAATCCCCCTTGGCTCCAAAATTTAAAATATTTCAAATTTCCTTTCGGGTTTTTATTCAAAAACACTTGATGTCAGCCTATGATGAGGTATGAATGGTTACTAAGACACAAGATGGTATAAATAAGTGATGTTACATTCATTTTAACCCCCATTCGTCTAAGCATCCATTCAAGTATTCATCCAAGCATTCATTCACACATCATTCAAGCATTTTACAACATTTCATCAAGCAATATTGAAGTAGTTTGGAGCATCCATTAGCATTACTTCATACTTACATCATCAAAGGTTTGGTAAGTTGATAGCAATTGCATGTTATTAGTTTAGCATTCATCTTTATTTCATTATTTTATTAAGGGTTTGATTACCAAAGTGGGGTTTGACTAAGGCAAACCCTTATTTGCTAACCCTCAACCATTTTTCCCCTTTTGCATGTGTGTTTGCATCCTTTTGTGTGCAGATTTAACAAGTATTTAGGTGTTGAAGAGTGGAGAACAAGTCAAATCAGTGCTTCAAGTCAACTTATTTATATTTCAAGCTTGGTGAAGGTTTTCTGTCCATTTTTTGTAGAACTAACTTCAGCAACCCGACAAGTAGACATTTCCAAATATGGTGTTGTAGAGTTGTCTCCTGATTTTCTAGAAATTTGGGAGAGGACCTTTTTTCCACCAATGGTGAATGAGTCCCACCTTAGGACTAAAAATATAAGTTTTGTCAGATTCTGGATCCTGACTATCAGAAACCTATTCCTGACACTTTTTTCACTAGGAGGACTAATTCGCCACCCTAGGCGAATGAGTCCCACTGTGAAATTTTAGTAACATCAGTCAGCATTCATAGCATTCCAGATTCATCATATTTTATCTAGGTGCACTCTATTTTATCATATTTCTTTTTGTTTTGCATTATTTCTTCATTTACTTCACTGTTTGCATACCACACTGTGTTTTCAAACATAGCATAGATTTTAGTTTTGCATTCATTTACATTCATTTTAATCACTCAATTTCATTTATTTTACTTCATTTAGCTTAGAAAGCATCTTACATAGCATAATTTGAGTGAACTCTTAGCATTTTTGGATCTAATCTCTCTCCTTTTAGGTGAAAAACCCTAGAAGAGTTAGAGAGCACATTGGGTCCAAAAATCTATGGTTCACATAGCAAGAAATTATCAAAAAGTGTTAATTATACTAGTAATAATATCCTTGTCCCAATATTCAAGAGGAAAGCCTGACAACTAAACCCATGTCAATGCTACCATATAGAGGTCAACTAATGGGTCAAAGTCTAAGTTTCATTTATAGAGGGACATCTTAGAATTATAAAGAAACTAGGTTGCCTCAACTTAAATATTGAATATATCTTTAGTAAAAGAAAATTAAAAAATGAAAAGGCCTTTAGGAAAAGCAATCACCTCAAGATTTTCTTTGGTATTTCTCTTTGCTACAATCTAGGGGCATATAACACTAATGTTGGGGTAAGCATTGAAAGATTTACCCACAAGTGAGTTGCATGTCTTTGAGGTCATTTGATCAATGTGTGTATCAAGAGTCTTTTGACACTAATCCTCATAATATTTAACAAAAAGGAAGGAACCCCATGTTTCCTTCGAATAGTTAGATGAATTTAAAGTTTATTTCCATAATATAGACCATTCATTGCCTTCGGTGGGGACCATGGTAGATGAAGTGGGGATCTCAATATTTGGGAGGATAGAGGAGGAGTCCACATGAGACCTCCTAGGATCCCCAAGATCCATGCATAAAAATCCCACCCAACAAGATTCAAAAATGACAAGAAGAAAAAAACACAAACACAAGCTTCCTTTAGCATGTGAATGTTAGTTGTTAGCATTAGAAATATGTTTCATTAAATTATGTTGTAATTTTTTACCATAAATATTTCATCATTGAAAATAGTATGTTGTTTAAACTATATATATACATATATACATATATACTTATATACGTATATGTGTATATGTGTATATGCCCATATACGCATATGCCCATATGCATATATTCATATATACACATATATGTGCATACACATATACATATATATAGCCATTTTTCTTGTTTCTCATAGCATATTTTTTTTATTAAATAAGCAGGGTAGGGCCTTGATCCCTTACAAAATGAAGAACAAAGCCAAATAGCTCAGCAAAATAGACTGGCCCAACACGGCCAATTAGAGAGAAACAACAAGGCAAAAACAACAACTAACAAAGATTAGTCAGAAACAACAACAAGAAGAAACAGTTCAAGAAACAAAGCTTGAACCAAGCATAGCCTCTAAAGATGAGTTAAAGAAAACCGTAACCTTCTTAGAATGTTAAAACAAAAGTACTTTCTAGTTTAAGATATACTCTTGAACAAATTTTCTTTATCAAAAATATGCAAGCTATAATAAATTATCCCACAAATTCAAATGTCAACCTAATAATTATATATCTGATATATTATATAATTTTAAGTATGAATTACTAGAAAAATAATGTGCAATATATCTATTGAATTATTTTAGCACAATAAAAAAATGAACATTTAATATATGTTGAATTGTTATCATGCAAATACAACCAAAAATTTCAAAATATTTTAGAGTGGTGCAGATTAATCTACAAATGTGATACTTTGGATTGGTACTTGAATTTCTACAAGATATTTTATAACTACACCAATATTTCTTCAACATGCAACTACAGTTGAATGGAGGAAAAATAATTTTCTGTTAAATTGAGTTATAGGATCGGGTAAACCCACAATAGTGGGTTACAATTTTCGAACTAAGAAAAATAGAAATGCTCATCAAAAATTTAAAATGGTTTACCCTTCTAATGAAGGGGGTTCGAATGAACCACCCCCTTCTAATGAACCCCCCCTTCTAATGAACCCTCCCCCCTTCTAATGAACCCCCTCCCTTCTAATGAACCCTTTTTTGCACCATATAAGGGGGGTTGAATGAACCCCCCTTCTAATGAAGGGGGTTTGAATGAACCTTCATTAGAAGGGGGGTTCTAATGAACCCCCTTTTTTCACCTTCCCCTCCACCATTTCAAAATTTATGCATTTTTTTGACTATCGAAGCTTGGGAAGGAGGTGCAAATGGAGTCAACTTGATAAACCAAGTTGGATGATTGTAGAGATTGAAACGTGCTTTCCAACAACTATAAATTTAATATATTTTATTTTTATATTATATTTTATTTTTTAGTTTTACTGAACATAGGTTTTCACTGAACATCAAGTTTAGTGAAAAACCATTGTGGAAAAATATTAAATTTGAGAATTTTTTTTTTGAAAAATATATACGCCCTAGGTATTGGTGTCCTCGTTCTAACAAAAAAAAATTGAATTTCAATACATACCAAAAAAGTTATGCGTGCCGAAGTGCACCTATGTCTAAATTGTAAATGTTTTGACTTCAAAACTTAATTAAAAAAAAATATTCAACAAAATGTTATGAAACAAAATGAAACCAATAGATACCAGTGTTAGCAACCTAAATTAAAAAGAATCAAAATTTTATCCTTTGTAGAAAAAAAGTTATGCGTGTCGAAGTACACATCACTTTTAAAAAATGTTGTTTACTATTAAAAACTAGTTATCAAAGGAGACGCAAAAAAAAAAACAATTTAATTCCAATTTTTTTTTAAATATATTTAAAATCTACAGAAAAATATCACAAATCACTAGTTTACATCATTTTCAAATTCCTAATAGTTTACCTACTATAGGTGTCCTAAAGTGAAGTTTTTGAAAATGTTGATTTAGGTGTCAAGTTTGGCCAAAAAAGTGTAACCCATTATTGTGGATGACCCACTACTACTCACGTCCTTCCTATGTATGACATTACATTTTTTGACACAAAACTAACTTTAATTTCATGCTAAATTTAGCCTGAACATCCAAGTTGAGGCTATAATCTTAATCCCCCTTAGGTAGCTGATAGTACTAGAGAGCCATCAAGAAATACCTTTTCTTTCCCATCCTTGATTTCCTTTTCATACATTTGGTTTGGAATTTTTTTGAAAAGTTTTTCCATCTTGTTTTAAAAAAACTCAATTGCATGCAATTACCACCACAAATTGAAGTTATGATTCTCGTATTGCTTCAAAGGTGTACTATTCTATCTTTCTTTACTTTGGATGTACTAGAGGATAAGATGTACTGTCTCAACTTATTTGACATTTAATATTAGAGCATAAGACAGTAGTGGCTCATTTTCTTTCACATTGACTATTAGAGGTCAAAGTGAACCTTGTGTTTAAGAATTTGTTTCGTGAGAATATCAAACCATTAAAGATTTTTTAAATAATCAAGAAACATACATAAAGGAACTAGTTGGAAATTTATTTTTAAGATGCTTAATTAGCTTGGTTTAAGTCTACTTGTATATTAAAGCTCTAAATTTATGTAAATGTTTGTCTTGCTATCAATGGATAACTTTTTTCATGCTTTCCTCTTATAAAGATTCATCCATTAGACTTCCCTCTAACATCTTTTGCATTTGATTACTGCATTTGGAATTGTCTACACCCAACATATTTTTCATGACATCACTCTCTTGAATGGAGCAAAATTGCATTTGAACTCTCATTTTTTTGATGATAGCATGCTATTTTATAGAATTTAGGCCTAAAAAAAATAGCAAATATTTGTGATGTTTCAGATTTCTTATGTTTCTAATAATTAATGCATAAAACTATTTTTTTAACTCCTCCTCAAGCTAGATTAATGTTGAGTGACATCAACTTAAATATAAAGAGGTCTCTAGATACTTATTCAAATGAGAGCTGGGTAGTTATGTATCTTGTTTACAATTTCACGATTTCAATTATGTATTAGTATAAGATGAATGATCAAGTCTTTAGATTCATTTATTAAATTATATTTCAATTGTTGGATATTTATCATCTTTATTATATCATCAATTGAAATATCTTTCTGTAAATTGACTATTCTTTTTAATTTATAACTTTTCAACATAAAATTAAAAAATAGTAAAACTATTATTTACCCTGCAAACAAATAAAAAAAACAAATCTACAAATATTTTGGAATCGTGCAGATTAATCTAGGAATGTGATACGATTGAATTGGACTTTTCTACAAGATATTTTATAATTACCTCACCAATATTTCATCAACGGTGACGAATTTGAATGGAGGACCTATAATTTCCCATTAAACTGACAGTATTTCATTAATTAGAAAGCACTGCTAACTTTCCTCCTACGTATGACATTACTTTTCTAACTTCACGCTAATTTCAGCCTAAAAAGGTGAGTGATAGTACTAGACAGCCATTAAGAAACATCTTTTCTTTCTCTTGCCCGATTTCCTTTTCATAAGTTTCGTTTGGACTTTTCTTTCCATATCTTCCACCTTGCTTTTAAAAAAAATCCCTTTCCACGCAATTGCCACCACAGATTGAAGTTATGATTCCTATTTCTCCAAGTATGGCTGATATTGTCATTTAAAAGACATTTCACAATTACACCTCTCATCATTCGTTCTCTGATTGGAGATTATATTCTAAAGTCAATGAAATACTTCCATCAATGTCTTAAGTAAATAGCCACTTGCTTTCAGTCCCAGAAAAATCTGGTTTCTAGGCAGTTGCCACCACAGATAAAAGTTGAAATTGGCGTTACATCGCAGAAGAGTCTCCCTGAGTTTCGTAGAGCATTGAATAGTTGAGCTCCTTGGGATCGTTGAGAGAGAAGTCGTTTACACAACTTCATCAATTAACAAGGCCGCTGTGTGGAAACGAATGAAAACATGTATCAAGATTCAAAACTCATTTCACATTCTCGCCGCGTCATTTATTCATGTTATGATCGGGGGTTATATTGTATGTGGTAGAAATATTTACCCTTTTGTCTTGACTTTTCCAAACAGTTTGGCGATTCAGTCGTATGAGATCCATATTTGAATGGTGCTTAAAAATGTACTTTGCAAAAGTAATTAAAGTTACAAATCTTTACGAGGCTTTGAAGAGTGATTAGTTTTTGTTTCAAAATGCTAGAATATAACGACAAATATGTATATTTAGGTTAATTAGGTAAATAAATATAGTTCATTATAAATTAATTAAGATTTTAATTAGATGAAGTGGAATAGATGAGATCACACAATATCAAATAGAAAGTGCAATCATACTATAGTATAATAAATGGAGTATCACTTAAA
Organism: Sequoia sempervirens; assembly: GCA_007258455.2. NCBI lineage: Eukaryota > Viridiplantae > Streptophyta > Pinopsida > Cupressales > Cupressaceae > Sequoia > Sequoia sempervirens. The sequence continues at coordinate 636,711,998 of VDFB02270651.1, read as the reverse complement.
ATCACAATCAATGAATGATTATTGTTTGTTGAAGACAATGAAATCACATATTTCAAAATCTAGAAATACTTTAGAGAGTCATGCGTGTGGATCAAAATCAAACTATTCATTTTTAATCTATAACAGGTCATCTTTATTGTTCTAAATCTAGTTCATAGCTACAAACCTCTTATATATCTATTAAGTTCAAGTATAATGATCTATAAATCTTATACTATAAACTATTAGAAAAATAGATTGGTAGATAATGGTATTCCCTCTCACACTCTCAAGGTTCTTATGTGAATCTAGTGGTCTTTAAAAATACCATGGCTAACAACCATCTCTAAGAATACACATTAATTTTAGAATGATTATTAGGTGAATCAAATATGTTAGGATGAGTGTGATTAGACATGCTAGATTCCTTGCTTGATTTGTGTGTAGGTGCAAAAAGTATTAGAAAATTTGATGAGTAATATTGTTTTCCAAGATGTTTGAGCTTGTCAGTCTTATGTTGTGTACGTTTTTTCTCTACCACATATGAGTTGTATCAATCATACATTATTATAATGGAGAGTATTGTGGGGAATGTTCTTATTTTACTCAATTTAAAAATTGGAGTGTATGCTTCTTACTTCATTTTAGATTAGAGGCTAGGGTGTAGTGTCCCATGTTGCCTCACTTTGGATATTAGAGACTAAGGTGTAAAGTCTCATCTTTCCTTCACTTTGGATGTATTAGAGGATAACATATAGTGTCTCATCTTGTTTCATATTAAATATTAGAGGCCAAAGTGGAGTGTACATCCTATCTCACCTCAAATATTAGAGGTCAAGGTGTCATACATTAGTTTTTGCCCCATCTTGAATATTATGGTGTCAAGAAGGGAAGTTATACTTTTCTACTATGGTTGGTTTACCATGGATCAATGGTTCTTTGTGATAAGAATATTTTCCTTCTTTTGGACTTTGAAGGTTCCATCCTTAAAATGATGATTTAATCATTTAAAAAACTTAGCCTGACCTAAATTTTATGTAGAAATGTAATACTGAAAATTGCACCCTATGCAATTTCACATTCTATAAACCTCTCCTTTAGATTAATTAAATTTGATAATGTAATATTTGTTAAATGGGTGTAGGAAAATTGAGAGGGGGGTGAATCAATTGTCACAATAGTCAAACTTAAAAACTTCAACACTTATCAATTCCACAACCAAACTATTTTGTTATTACGTAAGAGCATGAAACACAAATAACAGAAAGTAAATCAACACAATGAATACCAGATTTTTACATGGAAAACCAAATAAGGGAAAAACAACAGTGAGGGTTAACTCACAATATAAAGAGATTATAAAACTAAATACAAAGGCTCACTACCCAGAAGAGGACTCACTGTCTAGGTACAAAGGCTCACTGCCTACAGAAAGGACTCATTGTCTAACAGGGAGGCTCACTGCCTATAGATATAAAAGAGAACAAAAGATCCACCACAAAAATTCATACACATTCATAGCTTGAATAAGGATTGTAGAAACCTTTAGCTCACTACCTTCAAGAATCCAACACAATAAAAGAATTTGTCTCAACTAACTCACACACACACTTTTGCTCTTATGATTTGTGGCTCACTTTCATCACTTTGCATCACACTGTCATACAAATCTTCACAATTTGACTTGCTTTTATACCATCCTCAACCTTAGAAACTTTCTCCAAGGTCGGCCACAAATACCTCATTTCATAAATTCAAATTAGGTCGACAACTCAACATTTCTGCAGTAGAAAGGAATGAGAGTGGACCAATAAAAATATTTTTTCAAGATCAAAAATAATATCTCAAATCAACCACATGCTTCCTTGATTAAATTTTATTCTTCGAATGAAGTGTAAACACCAAGGTGAAAAACCTAATGAAAACACAAATGAACATTGATGTACACACTTCCCAACAAGAAGATGACACACAAACTCCACAACATGCTTCATTATGCACAAGAATACATCTAAGATTTCTTCAGATACATTTGCAGTAAATGCAATATACTTCAAACACTAAACACATTTCACCAATTCATCCAGGCTAAGCAAACCCATATTGAAACACTAAAACATAACTTCCAAGTCATCAAACTTCAACCATCTTTGTCAAAGCCTAGAGAACACCATATCAAGACATATCCCAGATCCGCAAGATCTAAAACAAAAAAATGAAGGATTACAGAGTAGAAATATTTCTCTCATTCCACAAAAGAGCAACTCTGCCAGAACAATTCACACACCAGTGAACGTAACTTTCATGTACTATCACACTAGAAACTAAAACTCAGGATATATCACCACAAGATCCTCATTATCAAATCTTCAGATCTGTACAAGCATAGGATCAACACAAGAGAAATGTGGAGCACATATCAGAGCACATTTTGAACACATTCATCACTTTGAATTCTCTTCTTTATTAATTTTCTCAAAAGCACTTGGAAACTCATCAACACAACACATCTGCAATGACATAAAGATAGCTCCATGTGCTCACATCTCAGTAGCATCTTAGCTATACATGTACAATTCGCAACATATTGAACTATGTTGACATCAATGATGACACCACCAAACTAGCTCATACTTGTAACAATCTCCACCTTTGTCATTGATGTCAACACATGATGTGCAAAACCATCAAAGACAACATCCTACACAATATTTTGGGAGAACACCTTCTCTTCTACTGCAACTAATTTTCACGTGATTTTCTCTCCCCCTTTGACATAAATGGAAAAGATCAACAACTCTGATTACTCCCCCTTAGGAGTACACTCATATTGCAACAATGAAAACCTCTTATACTCTCCCTGTGGATTATATGCATTTATTAGTCTAGATAAATAAATAATCTATGAATTCACTGGACTAATGCACCTTCATGTGCACTTAGTTCGGAGGGCCAATGACCCCCAACCTCTCCCTAAGGTGCTCAAAAATATCCTTCAGAAGAGCCTTAGTAAATATGTTTGCAATTTGTTCCTTTGTTGTCACATTCTCTAGTTTGACTTCATTCTCCAACACTTTTTATCTCAAGAAATGATATTTAATAGATATGTGTTTTGTTCTTGAATGCATAATCGGGTTCTTTGAAATGTTTATTGCACTTGTGTTGTCACATGAAATATAAATAGGCTCATCACATATCACTCCAATGTCTTTCAGAGTTTTCTTCATCTACAAAACCTATGTGTAGTAGGATGTTGCATCAATATATTCTTCCTCTGGAGTGGATAAAGAAACAAAGTCTTGCTTTTTACTCAACCATGAAACCAATCTTCCACCAAGAAAGAAAGCACCACCACTGGTACACTTCTGGTCATTGTTATGCCCTTAGCACATTCGCCCCGTTCGGAACGGGGACCTTCTTTTCTTTCGCCTTGTTAGGTCATTTTGTTGCCACCTCGTTTTGCGTGCCCCCTTTTTTTGGTGTCTCGAATGGTCAATACTGGTTTACAGTCCCACCATAAATTGACCATGCCCTCCCCCTTTAATTTTGCTGTGTTCTGGTGCCTCGCAGGGTCCCTCTAGCAGTTTGACCCTTGCCAATGGCCCCGGGCCCTGCATGGCCCGGCCATTAGGGATTCCCTTGTCGGATTTCCCTGTTGAACCTATCATTCTTGGCGGCGTATGCTCTGCATCCTCCTGAACGCCAGGGTCTGAATTCCCATTTGCCACTTAACTTAAAGTTTGTGGAAATCTCAGACGGCATCCTGCCCTCCGGACCCCAAACCCCAGAGTTCCATCTCTGGGGTTCCGACCGTGCTTCACCGTCACTCGACGGTGAACCTTTGGCTGTGCCCTGCCTCTCAGGTCCCACCACCATTTTTGCTAACTGAAATCTAAGGGAGTCCGTGACTGCCGTCGGATGTTCCGGGCCCGACCATCCAGAATTCCAAGTCCAGAATTTCGTGATGATTCCACCATCCATGACGGTAGATCTTTGGCAGAAGTCCACCCTCTGGGGCCTGGCTCACTCTTCGCTGCCACTATCCTGACCAACCCGAAAATATTTACAGTGGCCGCCATCCTGCGTCTCCCCACCTGTCGGGCCCCAGTTCTCTGGCTGCCATCATCGACTTTTGAACTCACCAACTTTTTCATTGTCGTACCTGCATTAAATACGAGCATTAATGGCGGTTAGGGGTATAAAATACCCACTCCGACCCATCATTATCATTTCACAGGATTGCAGAGCAATTGGAGAACTTCATTGCAGAGCTCGACCTTCTCCTCACTGTGGTAGCTTCAAACTGAACAAATGTCCTTTGGGTCTCTCGGGCCTGGGACCCCCAGGTTCTACCTCCAGGGATCCGCAGGTGTTTTGCCATCCTCCATGGTGAATCTCGCCTAGCGTCCCACCCTGCGGACTCCGCCTTCCTGTTTGTTATTTCTGGTGATTTAAACTCATTCCGTCCTTTTGATCTCCGGGCTCCGGTCTCCAGGTTCTCGTGCCTCATTATCCGACGTCCCTAGTGTCGAGCTCTTTTGGCCCCTCCGTGCTCTGAGCCCAACCTTCTCCTCGTTGTGACATCTCTTTTGGGATTAGCGTCCTTCAGATTTCTCGAGCCTCGGTGTCTGGGCATCCTTCACCGAGAATCCGCCTTTCTTTCGCCATCGGGGAGATATTCGCCCACCGCTAGAACTCGCATGACACACCTTTTCCCTGGTGATTTTACCCGTCCTTTTGATCTTCCAGCTCCAAAGCCCCGTTCGCCACTGGAATGCCATGAGAACAACTAACGCCCTCCTCCTTGCCAGGTTCCAGCTATCAGGTCTCCTTCCCTCACCTTTCATTCTAAACGGAATTCTCACCCCCTCCCTCCGAGCTTCGGGCTCCGCCCTCCCGATCACTGCCAAATTCAAAAGATTAAATCACGACGGCGAACCCTTGTCTCAGGTCCGATCCAACTCCTAGCCATCGGCAAAACTTGCGGATCTCAGCGAAAACACATAACACCAGGCTCTTACTACCAGAATTCCCTTGCGGACTTCCGTCTGACATTTTCCGTCCCAAACAGTGAAGGGAAAACGCCTTCCCGGTGCCGCCAATCTGAACCCTCAAAAGTAAAATGGCAAACCATTGACCACCTTTGCACTACCAGGCCCCGGACCTCGAAGTTTTGTCTCTGCATTTCTGTTTGTTGTCTGCCATTCTAAACTGCTAACTCCTGACGGCTCTCCAACCCAGGACTTCCGAGTTCTCTTAAATCGATCCAAACGAGCCCAAATCTGAAATCTAACTTTGACCCACATGTTGAATTTTGGTCCTCTTCATTGCCAACCTCTTGAAACACTAAAATTTGACCGAAGGGAGTCTTCAGGAGACTTTTGCTATGTTTTCCCTTCCAAACAACATTCCTACCAAGGAAGTCTGGCCCTCTGGGCCTGAATTGTCCAAATGCCCTTAATAAAAAGATCTGTAACATCTGGGGATAAATGGTCATGATATGCTTAATTGATTGTTCAAAATAAATATTATTTTTAGGGTATTGGCTAACATGAATACTTTTGTGATCCATTGTGCTAACTATTCCCTTGTTTGTAGAATATATGGAACCAGGTATAGGACCTTCAGGGGCATCTGCCGAAAAAGACAAGGGGAAGAAGTCAGGAAGAACCCCTTGAGGGAAGGAAGACAAGGACCAGATGAAGTACCAATTCTAGGGCGAGCCTATCCACTCAAAAGTCACCATAGACTGGAAGGAGATCACTGACACCAACATAAGCTAGGTTGACATCGATGAATTCACGCAAAGGGTCAGGGTCCACCCGACAATAAAGAATGCAAGATTGATAAGATAGAGTGGAATAGCTAAGGTTGTTGGATTCCCTCCATCTCTCGTGGCCCCTGAATTGGTCATGGCTTGTTAGGAAGCATATCAAACCGACACGAGGATAGTCGTTGATAAAGAGGGCAACACTCTCGCTGACATGTCGCCTGAAGGGATCACAAAGACCTTTCATATTCCCACATTCCAACAGATGGAAGTCCCCACCTTAGAAGAATGCCAGGCGACATGGGATTATAATCTGGGTGGCTATAAGAAGTCAATAAATCTACATTGACTCAAGGAAAGATGGGGCAGCGCTGTGAAAGTTCCTCAGGAACTCTTTCGCAGTGATTTCCACAAAGATTACCATGACTTGGTGACCATGTTGAGTAGGATCATGGGCCTTCCTATGGCTGCCTACTTTCAGGAATGGATGGCATACTTTATTGAACAGATCTTGTGTGGAAATGAGGACATCACAACAAAGGCTTCGTTTTACTAGGGAGGAATCATAAGAAACTGCTTCCATGAGCAGTTCGTTAACATAAAAAGAGCTCCAAATTTTATGACTTCTTACCTTGTCTATTCCTTGGCGAATCAAGGACAGTACAGTGGGTTGTTTGTGGCACCTGATTAGGACCAGAAGCGAGGGCTCAAAGCCTATGATAGATATCTGCAGCTCCAGTACTGGAACTTCAAAAGGGATTACTATAGAGTAAACGACGCCTTCATTGGCCACATTATCAGGTTGATTGCCGGAGACTTCGAGAGGAGGGTCTCCCACAGTGCTAGGGTACTTTTGAAAGAGTATGGCTTTTCTACATCTAATATCTAAAGTTTATGTACATCCATGCCTAGGGCTTCACTGAAAGGCCAAATAGGCTGCCCCGATACCCCAATGATCGAATCATCCTCTTGGAGCTTTCTCGGCAACTCCAACACCTACAGGCAATCTTTAGCAGCAAACATATAGCGGGGATCTCCTATCCCATGACCCTTGGCCAGGGCATGTACAGACTGCAAACTTCCTAGTGTGCTGGTAACTCCAAGAAAGAATTGAAGGATTACCATTTCTACCTACACACTACTCGCCCATCGATGGACCCGCATGGCCACGTCAAGAAGGTGTTGGGGCCGGCTTATGCCCATCTCCACCACATTGAGGAATTCTGGGCCGACTGCCAGGATGATAAGGAAGTGCGCGCAAGGCACTACATGCGAATGACTATATAGTTTGTAAGAAGGGTGCAGCCATTCCCTGTATCAGACCAAGTCGAGGAGAACGAGGCCACCATAATGCATCCCAGGTACCCTACAGTCGCCAACCTGCCAATACCATCAATTGACTGGGATGAACAGGAGGTTGATGACCTAGATACCATAACCCAGCCAATCTTAACTCGTACCAAGGAGTGGATCGATGGGCAGGTGGCTCATTTAAAGCGACATGGACTAATCTTGACTTATGAAGGGCTCAAAAACAAGCCAAGTGCCATAAAGGATGTTGCTGCCACTACTTCAACTGGCGGGACTTTCAAGTCTGCTCTGGTCACCAGGTCCAAAAAAAGAAAAGGAGTAGAAACTGAGCAATCTCCAGACCCCAAGGCTTATGCAAAGAACGAAACAGGAGGCTCACCTCCTAAAAGGCTCAAACAGGTAGGGAGTATTGTGGAACAACCTTCAACCCAAGAAAAAAAGTAGAGGGTGTGGATCAATTGCAGCCTCCCTTGGCTCTCTTCGCCCCTCCTGTTGCACCTCACACCTCCCTGGCTATGGTCGTTGCATCCTCACCGGTAGTGGACATTTCTGTCCATCTTGCCCCTTCACCTCTGGCCAAGTCTATGATAGTGATTGACTCATCTTCTGCCATGACTTCTCCCCCTTCCTTTGCTGCTATGTCACCAATCACATCACTCCCTCTGGCAATAATAACATCACCTATTCCCCCTACCACTATGCCCGAGGCTCTTTCAAGGCACATGCAGAACCTTCCTCCAGAGGTCTCCTAGATCTTAATGGATCCGACTCTTCAAACAACCCTTGCGCAAGTCCTCGCTAGTGCTCAACCTTCACAACCATCGACAGGGCCATTGACTCTGGAGGCCACCATGCTAATCTCTAAGGAGTGGGAGGAACGAGAGCATGAGGCCTTGAAGCCTGTTGAGGAGGAGGTTGATGAATACCATGAGCACACGAAGTACGAACACCGAACCATCGACATGGTGGCTTATGAAGAGGAGGAGATAGACTCTTCCGAGAGTGGGGATGAGGAAGATGGCTCAGGTGCTAAGGAAATCATTCAAACCTTTGATGATGACCTTGAGGAAGAAATGGCACAACAGTTGAAGAACATTGGGCAGAGGCTTAGGGGTCACCCCATGATGAAGAAGGGCAGCCACCAAAAGAACAACAGCAAAAAGATTTAACTGAGGGTGAAACACATGTCGTTAGAAGCCTCGAGGCTGAGTGTACTGAGGAAAAGAAAGAAGGAGAAATAGCAAGAAAAGAAAGTCCCATTCAGCAACCATCCACCGGGCTGCCTACTAAATGCCTCGTATTTATCCATGACTCCGATGAAGAGGAGGAAAATTCTACCAAAGAGAAAGAAAAATTCCCAGAGGGAGAAGGAGCATAAATCTTGGCCTTGACTGAGAAGGGAAAGGGTGACTATGATTCACCCAAGGGGAAATCTGTTGTGCCCGAATGGTTGGAGAAGCAGCTCGAAAGAAAAACCCCTGTGCTGAAGGACTTAAGGGCAAGGTTAGAGGCCATCTTCGCTTGAGACCAAATCACGACAAAGGAGAAGAAACCCAAGGTCCGATCCAGGGTAATAATGGATGCTTCTGTCTCTCGAGCGGCACAAATTACAATGCCTATGATTGGCCAAGTTGGGGTAAGTTATAACATCTCCACCATCGACTTGGGAACCGCCACTAGAGAGCAGAAAGTCGGGCACCTTGAGGAGTCAGTGGCTATGGTGGTGCATCTGATAAAGCAAGAAAAAATCTTGAAAGATGAGCTTAAGGCACAGGTCGCGGCCTTAATAGATTACATACAAAAATGGTCTTCAGTAGATGACCTGCCGACCACATCCATGACCGCACCTCAACTACTTTCCAAAGTGCAGATCGATAAGATGGAAAGAAGAAATAACTTCGAGAAGACCATAGAGGACTGGTTCTGACAAGTCTCATACATCGAAAACATGGGAATTAGCCGGGCTATGCAAACAGCCAACAAGTTCTTAGACCTAATGCAGTCTCTGGAGAGCACAAGGAAGCTCTGCACCAATTTTCTCGTGACCTATGACTCCACCTTTCCAAGGATCAAGGCTATCATTCAGTTCCTTGAAGCCACGTGGGAGAAGAAGCTTGCATTTAAAAAAGAAGATCACTAGCTAATGGATGTGTGGCACCGAGACTTTGACAATCGAAAGGAGAGGCTAGAACAAATCATGAGTAAGGTAGATTCAGACATTGAATGGATCAAAAAAATTAGGGCAGAATGTGCTCGATACCTTAAGTTGATGACGGACTATGACATGCCCACTGTGTAAATGGATCCGGAAAAGATAAAACCCTACTTCTAGGAGAAGATGAAGGATGGGATGACTGGAGATATCACAACGAAATTCATGAGTTTTACTGCCCATGCTTTCGATCAATCGGAGCTGTTTAGAGACCAAGGTTCAAAGTATAATGAGGATTGGAAAAGGCTGGAGGATAATGCAAAGGAATGGAGTTACTAGGCACTGCGATGTGAGATCATCGAGATAGACAAACTCCAGGTGGTCGTCCTCAAGTTCATAGAATACACAGCTTCTAAGGGGCAGGAGGACAGCCCTGTCAAAGATGAAGAACTTCCTGAAGAGTAGCTACAGTGAAAACAACAATTGGCTAAAGGACAAAAGAGCTACAGTGCCCTCAGCAAGAGGACGAAATAGGGAAGAGACAAAATGTAGTTTTAAATTATGATATATTAAGAGGTAGGTGAAACCCTATTTTGTAATGAATCTTGGCTACATAATAAAAATTAATCTTGGCCATTCATTGAATCTTTTGGGCACTATAAATAGGGCTCTCCTCTCATTTTCAGGGAGAGTTGAGTTGTTGTAAGGACATGCTGGAAAAATTTATAAAGAAAAGACATTGATTTGGTGTATTTTCTTAGTTTCTCTCATGTTACTTGATTCAATCTCCAATGTTAAATGTTTGACTTAGGTTTTACTGTTGTTTGAGTTAACTATTTTCTTTCTTTGGATAGATTTTAGGAATGCTGTTAGGTGATTATAAAAATTCCTGCGATGTTGATGATTTCTTTGTCCATACTTTTTATTATTTGGTGATGGTAGATAGCTATGTAAAGTTAGCCTGGACTTGAATTTAAAGCTGCTCCAAAACATTTGTCTTTGATTCATGCATGTACATGGTGAATAAAGGACAAAGTATCTGCAGACCTTAGAAAATAGCACAATTTCCATGATACTATGAAATCTCTGGTTAAGTGGGATACTATTTTAAGAAATTGTATGTTGCAGGAACTCCATTGTCACTATTCATAGTTAGTTGTAGACTTAGAAACTTTCCCTCTTCCTTACCTTTTTTTTTTTTAATGACTAACCTATGCTAAGGTTCATTGCACATTGTAAAGCCAAATCCAACAAAAAAATAGAGTCTAAGACTGCTGTTTGAACCTACAGCCAATGCATAACAACTTTCCATCTCAAGAACTCTATTTGAAGATCCAACTTCCATGCTTTATAACCCATCCGTAAGATCGCTTTGCGATTCAAGCAAATCACATCAAACAACTAAGATATTCCAAGCACTGTCAAGACTTAACATTAGAGGCCTTGGGATAGTGTTCTGCAATCTGATTGTGGAAGATTGTCTTTCAAGAGAGGTAGTGCACCTATTCACTGCCTGTGTTGAAAAGTACATAAAAACACCATCAACAGAATTGGCGCTAGGAGGGCTGACGGTGAAAATACTAAGTTAAGAGTGAAAAGGGAAGCTAGATCGAATAGGATCATTCTCCCAAGAAAGATTTCAAAGAGTTCTACGGTCAACACCAAACAAGGGAGAATTTAAAGAATTGCGGCCTCCTACAAGGGAAAAGTGAGCTAAAGGAAGTAGCATTGCCTCTTCCTCTTCCTCCATTCCATCCACCTCCATTCCACCCTCACCTTCATTTGGCTAGCCTTCGTCTTCCACCCAACCATCTTAAACTGCATTTGCACCTCCTGTCTCCGGCAGCTAGGGGATTGCTCCTCCCCTGGCCCTTCCAGCCCAGGGCATAGTCCAATCAGCCATAGCTCAAGTATAGTCCCAGATTACTGTTGTATTGCAGATACAGTCCCAAATTTCCATTCTCCAACAATAGATACCACCTCTACCAGTCTCCATGGCTTGGTTAGCACATAACCCTTTACCGATACATTTCGTTGCCTACAATGATATGCCCAAGAACCTAGAGGGATTTTGTTCAAAGTTTCATCTGTGTGACCTACAAAGAACAGCTGAGGAGCATATCAAAATATTCGAGACAGTGATTACCAAAATGCAAGTTGACCACGAGGATGTTGCATGCCGCCTCTTTCCGCATTCGTTGGGGTAAGAAGCTTTCTATTGGTACATCAATATGCCGAGGGGATCCATTACCTCGTGGACTCTAATGAAGAATTCCTTTCTGCAGAAATACAAGATCCCCATTAGCCCTTTAGAGCTTTACCAGCAGTTCATGTCTGTCAGAAGGGAAGTCAACGAACCTATTGGCTCCTTCAATGACTGCTTTCATCAGGCCTACACAAGGCTTCAGGACCTGTACCTTCATAATGATGTCGTGACTCTCCTAGTCTATTATGCAGCATTGGACAACTTCACCTCGGCTTTGGTGAAAATGATGCAACTATCGCCTGCCTCATTGGTGGAGGCCTATAAAAAGGCCGTTGTTGCCAGTGCAGACTTGGGGCATAATATCTCCTGCCTGATGCCTTCTCTGGGGCCAGTAGCTCACCCAATGCAGATTCAGGGGCTTAACAGGCATTTGTTCATCAAACCCCTCTTATGAACCAAGTACCTCAGCTGCCTATGGTACCACATCTAGGGCAACCACTGAATTACGCGCCTCCCATGCCTTCGTATTTGCAGCCCCAAAAGCAGTATAACTATTCTCAGGCGGCTCCACAATAGCAACCGTATTCCTAGCAGCCCCAGGTGCCATTGTATGTATCAGGACTAGAGTTTCCTCTAGCTTATCAGAATCAGCCAGCAGCCTCACCCACTTTTCTCCAAAATTTGACGTCGTTGCCTAGGAATGAGACTGAGAAAGACAAGCTAGAGGAACTAACTGAAATGATAAAGAAAATGTCCACGGAGATGACGCACCTAAAGAATTAGAATAACCAGTTATAGGCCTCCCAGCATAATTTTCAGGCTAATCTTAACCGAGACAACTAAGACAATAGGGACAGTAGGGATAATCAAGAAGTAGGCACTTCCTCTGGGAAAAACTATGATAGGGGAAAAATGCCAATTAGAATGCAGAAATGAGACCTTCTCAGAGGCAGAATCGCACGTGGAACACTAGGCCCAATAATGGAGGAGTGCCTATGCCTTTCGACCAACCAGCAAGTAATGACAAAATGACTAGTAGAGTATACCTTGTCAAGGCAGCCTTGTCTGGATGGTGTCAAATTCATAAAACTAGCAGACATTCACAGTTGGATTGTCCGAAGTTCTAGACAGCTGCTAAAATATTCCAAGTGGAGGTACAAAACGTAGTCAATAATGCCAGCTGTAGGGACATCGTCTCATCCGAGCTATATGATTCCTCCTGTCTCGTGGTTAATCAAACACCATTTCTGCGAGGTGACTACAATGAGCCCGAAGTCAAGCTTGCTCCTATTGAGGGTGAAGAAGCACAAGAAGTAAGTAATGAACAAACTTTGGCTCAGCTCTTTCATTCAGTAGATAATGGTCTGGTAGATGAAGGAGAGCCATTTGTAGATGAGGTCCACATGTTCCATCAAAGGTCGAATCCTTACTTTCTTACGAATAGATAGGTAGGTGGACCCTTTACAACTTCTACCTCGCCAAATAATTTGGCTACTCCGCCTAATCCTAATGCCAGTAATAACCCTGAACTTCCTCATATACCTACCCAATACCTCAACAAGAACGAATCTCAAAACGAGTCACAAAATTAGCCTTAAGGCCAATCCCAAAATCCATCTAGTCAAACAAAGGTCCAACCTCCTAATTTTTCCATAGGCCAAACTTTTAGTTTAGAAATTGAGCAAATGGGTGAATATGTAGTAGAAGAGTTCAAGAAGGTAAAAATCAACTTGTCAGCCTTCGAATTACTCAAAATCCCTACTATAAGGCATGCCTTCTTTAGGGTTCTTAATGGGACTCCATCCTCTAGTATGACTTCGGAAACGTCAGCCAAAAGAGTTACCTTTGAAGAGCCTAGGAAGGAATCAGAGATATAGGATAATGTTGGGAAAAGGAAGGATATCCCTAAAAATCAACTTGCGAGTAAACAAATTGAAAGGGAACTAGAGCAAGCTAATAGGAAGATTTCCAAGGACCGGCCATTTAGATAGACTAGGGATATGGGCAATGATAAGATCAAAGGTCAAATAGCTCACATGGACATGCCTACGGGCATCTTCCAGGGGAGACCGGAAACTCCCCCTTTCTTGACCACCATTAGGATCTTTGGGAAGAACCTGCATAACTACCTGCTTGATTCAGGAGTGTCTGCCAATGTCATGCCCTTGGCAGTTTGCAAGGCTCTTGGCATCACCCCCATGCCTTCAAGGAGGAAGGTGACCTACCTGGACAAAACAAAGATCAACATTGTGGGTGAAATAAACCGTATCCCGATGCAAATTGCTATAGACCTGTGGAAACAATAAGTCATTGATATTCAAGTGGCTGACATTCCCGATGCATATGGAATCATCTTGGGAAGGGAATTCACCAAGGAACTGAATGGATACACTGCCACAGACCTTTCTCATATGTGGCTACCATAGAAGGGGTTGTCAAATCAAATCCATATCGATCGTGAACCCCATATGAAATACATGATCACAGAGTACAATAATATCAATGAGTTGCTGTTCGCCGAGACTGACCTGGGGAATTACCACCCTTTCACCTACCAAAATGAGGTTGAGCTTTAGGAAGAAAGTAGAGACGAAGTGTTACTAGCGTTGTGTATTCCTTCGACTGATTCTACACGAATGCCCCCAAACACAGAAATGTTGATAGGAACTAATGACAAGTTTGATAAGGACGACAACTGGGGACTACTTAGTGGTTTCCAAGAGTTTATTGAAAGGTGTGCAAGGGATTAGCTCAGTCTAGGGGCCCGAATGAATTTACAAGATCTCTTGTTACCAAACTAGTGCGAGGTTCACAATGTTGCCCATTCCGAGTCTAATTGTTGCTTGTGTCAAGCAGTAGTTGCACATATTAAAAAATCAGCTGCTCCTTAGATAGAAACGCTAGAGGCACCAGCAGAACCACCTGTTGATCAATGCATCAAACAAGAAAATTCCCCTAAGGTCGTAGGACCAGCCACCTAGCTGAAAAGGAACAGAAGCTTAATCAGTCCCAAAGACAAATAACCCTCTACATGCTGGATGCTCTGATTTGACGGATCCAAGTCCAAGCAAGGAGCTGGAGCTAAGTTCAAACTCATCAGCCCAATGGGTAAGACATTTCTAGCTACCCACAAATTGTAGTTCTATTGCACCAATAACGTAGCAGAATATGAGGCCTTAGTCCTTGGCCTTCTCATGGCCTTGAAGAAAAAAGTAAAAATGCTGCAAGTTTTTGGGGATTCTGAGCTCGTGGTTAAACAGGTCAGGAAGTTGTATTCCTGTCATGACCGAAGGCTTACAAAGTATAGGCATAGGGTTTGAGATCTCTTGGAGGGCTTAGATGCATTTAATATACAATTGATCCCTTGTGCTCAGAATCATACAGTTGATGCCTTGGCTCAAGCCGCTAGCACTTTACAACCCCTCTCTCTGTCTAGGCTCAAGAAATTCACAGTTGAGCTAACATCCACGTCATCGGTCCCAGATAATGTTACCCACTTGCAATTCTTCAATGATGACAAACATATCATTCAATTCATCACAAGTTCTGATGTCTTCGTAACTCAAATAATTAATGAAGCTGATCCACAAGAAGCTGAACTAGACATAGAGGGGGTTATTAACTTCAAGACTAATGTGATCCCCAGGGGTGTAGTTCAGTTGGAATGCATATTTGACTTGGACCAGATCAGAGATCAGAATCAGCAAATGAAAAAGGAGGCTATAAGCAACCAGTGCAATGCTCACAACCTTAGGACAGCCAAGGAGACCATGAATGTTTTTATCGGCAAGGTGTGCATGCTAGAGGAAAAGAATAGAATCACGAATGCATTGCAAAGGTATCATGATGTGGTGGCATGGAGTTACAAAGATCTAAAAACATATGACACTTCTGTCATTACACACACCATCCCTCTTAAGATGAAGGTGAAGCCATTTCGCCAGTGGCAGCGCCCTATCAATGCCTTGCTAGAACCTGTCATCTACAAAGAGGTGCAAAAGTTGCTCTCAGCAAGAATCATTTTTCAGGTTAGGCATTCCACATGGGTGGCCAACTTGGTCCCGGTCAGAAAAAAGAATGGGGAGATTAGATTGTGTGTAGATTTTTGCAATTTGAACCACACCTTGGGGAAAGACAACTATCTAGTACCTTCATTGGATGAGGTGCTGTAGATTGTCAACAACTCCTAGATGATGTCTTTCCTCGATGGATACTCTGGGTATAACCAAGTAATGGTACAGTATAAGGACTGTCACAAAATGGCGTTCACCACTAAGTGGGGGACGTTCATGTATAGAAGGATTCCTTTTGGGCTCATCAATGCCGTCGCCACCTTCCAATGCGCCATGGATATCAGCTTCAAAGACTTAATTGGCAAGTGCATAATCATCTACATGGATGATTTGACCATGTTTTCTAAAAAGTGGGGCGATCACGTCTCCGATTTATGCAACGTATTTCAGAGATGCAGGGAGTTTAGGGTTTCCCTTAACCCCAAGAAGTGCATTTTTGGAGTGATTGAAGGTAGGTTGCTCAGGCATATCATTTCAAAACATGGAATCTCTATAGAACCTGAACGTATCGAGTCCTTACTCAAAATCCCACCCCTAGGAAGCAAGAAAGAATTAAAATCTTTCTTTAGAAAGATCAACTTCATCCAGAAATTCATCATAGGTTTCGTGGAGATTGTTAAACCTCTCAATGCTATGTTGAAACAAGACACCAAAGTTGAATGGACACCTAATGCCAAACAATCTTTTGAAGAAATTAAATGGGCCATCATTGAGGTGCCTGTGTTAGTTAGCCCAGATTATCTGAAGCCTTTCTACATCTACTCATTTGCTTCAGAGCATTTCTGTGCAAGTATGTTGACCTAGAAGGACGATGAAGGAAATGAGCATCCGAAGGATGCTGAATTATGATATCACAACATTGAAAAGTAGGCATATGCTCTTGTTAGAGGGGTGAATAAATTTAGACACTACATCCTACACAATAAGGTGTTTGCCATCATCCCTGACCCAGCAGTAAAAACACTGCTTATGCAAAATGAATTGGGCGAACGAAGAGCTAAATGGGTTACCCTACTCCAAGAATATGACATGGAGATCCAACCAATGAAGCTGGTGAGAGGACAGACACTCACCCGCATGATTGTTGAAACAACTGTAGAAACTGGACCCGAATTCACTGTGCAACAATACTAGCTTGAGGATGTCTCCCCAGGAGAGTGGTATCAGAATGTCGTCTATTATTTGTTAAGCCATAAGTGTCTGCTGCATCTGCAAGGAGTCCAAAAGCAGGCCCTAAGATTGAAAAGAAATGGCTACATGTTGTAGGGTTTCATTCTCTATAAGAAGAATCATGAAAGTATTATTTAAGATGCCTTGGCAAGGGAGAAGCAGATCAAGTCTTAAGAGAGTTCTACAAAAAATTTGGCATGGGCCATGGTTCTGGTTCTTCCACAACACATTAGATATTGAGAGCAGGGTATTATTGGCCAACCGTCTTCAAGGATTCCCATTGCCATGTTCATTCATATCACACATGTCAGACTACCACCACCAGGGAAAAGAATGTTGTTGTCCCACTACAGCCTGTGCTGAAGGTAAGACCATTAGCGCAATGGTGTCTCGACTTCATCAGTTCGGTAAGCCCTCCATCATCTGTGAGATATTGGTACATTCTTACCACTACTGATTACTACACTAGGTGGACAGAAGCAATAGTATGTAAGCAATGCACAACTGAAGTAGTTACTAATTTCTTAGAAAGTTTCATTTTAAATCTCTTTGGTTGTCCTTATGCTTTGGTATGTGATAATGGACCTGTATTTACTTCATTGAAATTTGCTAATTGGGCATTTGACTATGGAATTGCCCTTAAATTATTATCTAATTACTACCCCCAGGGCAATGGCCTCGCTAAATCTACAAATAAAAACTTAATTACCGTAATAAAAAAATTACTAAATAGGAATCCTAAGGACTGGCATACCTAGCTCCGTTTCACCCTTTGGGCTAATCACACTCACCACAAGGCTACCCTCAGTGATTCCACCTTGTTTATGGCCTAGAACTTATATTCCCCATCCATCTGAAGATTCCTACTCTTCAGTTCATCAATGATTTTTATGAGGGAGGAGATCGCAGGGAAGCTCGGTTAGCTAAGCTCTTGCATTTAGAAGAAGTCTGAAACCGTGCAATAGAAAATTTTACCAAACATCAGGGTGTAGTTAAGAGATGGTTCAATCGACGAGCCAAAATCAAGGCCTTTAGAATTGTAGATTTGGTCCTTTGTTGGGACAAGGCCCATGAAAAGAAAGGAGGACACAACAAATTCGACAAGCTCTAGCTTGGCCCATTTCAAATAGCTGAGATTTTGGGAGATAATGCCTTCCGCTTAAAGACATTAACTGGTGAGAACATCCCATTGTCGGTCAATGGGTAGCACCTGAAGCATTACTTCCAAGCTTGAGCTCGTTCGAGCTCTTTGTTGTAAATATTTGTACATAGGTTAGGGTAGTTTTTTTTCTGGCTTGCTTGCATTTTGTTTGCGTTGCTCTTTTATTTTCTCCCTCCCAACAGTTTTGTTTCAAAATTTGTTTCCCACCCCTTTGTGGTGGCCGTGCTTGCTCGACAAGCGGTTTACTTTGTTGTCTATTCTTTGTGTTCTTCGGCTAAACATTCACTCTCGATTATCAGTCTTTGAAAGCTACCCATGAATGATTTCCTTGCTTGAACTCTACTTAGAACTTGACCCTTAGCTGGATCTTCTTACACACATCTCAGATCTCACACAAAACACATAATAATCATTTCTAAAGGACCGTTCTATGGTTGTTATGACACCCCAGCGAGTGAAAAATCTCAAGTCTGCTCCAGTGACCACTGCGATCTCAAACCCGTCGTAAGCTTCAATGCTTACCTGGTCAAACTAAATGATAAAAGGGAAATGAACATTGAAGGAAATATGCAAGAAAAAAGTAAAGTAATTTTGAAAATAAATGACTGTATGGGTGTTCGAGTAACTCTACCAGGGCTATGGACGCCCAGTTGGTAGTAGAGCAATATTCGTAAGATTGCAGCGACAACTCCGTTGAGGCTATGGATGCCTGACTGGCAGCGAAGCAATGTCCAAGTTACTTTTGGTGTTAGACGATTTATGTAGCTCACTCGGCTAAATTAGTAACCGTGGTCACTATCCTGAGGAAAGGAATGAACTCAATACACACACCTCTGAGATATTCTATAAACTGACCCAATTAAGGATCTCGTTCTTCTAGATTCATCTTCGAAAGCCACTCCTGGTCTATGAAACCAGAGATTTTGGGTCTTGAATGAATATTTATCCTTAGAATGCTCAGGAGCATTCTCCAGTAGAGTCACCATTTGTTGTTCCCTTAGCACACATGTCTCGTTCAGAACGGGGACCCTCTTTTCTTTCACCTTGTCGGGTCGTTTCGTCGCCGCCTCATTTTGTGTGGCCCCATTTTTTTGGTATCTTGAAAGGTCAATACTGTTTTATAGTCCCACCATAAATTGACCATGCCCTCCCCCTTTAATTTTGCTGTGTTCTAGCACCTCGCGGGGTCCCTATGGTAGTTTGACCCATGCCAACGGTCCCAGGCCCTGCCTGGCCCGGTCATTCAGGATTCCCTTGTCGGGTTTCCCTGCTAAACCTACCGTTCCTAGCGGCGTACGCTCCATGTCCTCCTGAACCCCGGGATCCGAATTCCCTTTCGCCGCTTAACTTAAAGTTTGTGGAAATCTCTGACGTCCTGCCCTTTGGACCCCGAACCCTAGAGTTTCATCTCTGAGGTTCCGACCATGCTTCGCCGTCACTCAACGGCGAACCTTTGGCTGCCCCCCGACTCTTGGGTCCCGCCACCATTTTTGCCGACCAAAATATGAGGGAGTCCCTGACTGCCATCGGATGTTTCGGGCCTGACCATCCAAAATTTCGAGTCTGGAATTCTGTGATGATTCCACCATCCATGACGGTGGATCTTTGGTGGAAGTCTACCCTCCGGGGCCCAGCTCGCTCTTCACCGGCACCATCCTGACCGACCCAAAAATATTTACAATAGCCGCCGTCCTGCGTCTCCCCGACCGTCAGGCCTCGGTTCTCCTACCACCGTTGCCAACTTTTGAACTCACCAAATTTTTCGCCATCGTACCTACATTAAATACAAGCATTAATGGCAGTTAGGGGTATAAAATATCCACTCCAACCCATCATTATCATTTCACAGGATTGCAGAGCGATTGGAGAACTTCATTGCGGAGCCCGACCATCTCCTCACCGTGGGAGCTTCAAACTGAACAAATTTCCTTTGGGTCTCTCGGGCTCGGGACCCTGGGGTTCCACCTCCGGGGATCCATGGGTGTTTTTCCATCCTCCATGGAAAATCTCACCTTGCGTCCCACCCTACGGACTCCACCTTCTTGTTTGCTGCTTCTAGCAATTTAAACTCATTCTGTCCTTTTGATCTCTGGGCTCCGGTCTCCGGGTTTCCATGCCTCATTATCCGTCATCCCCAGCGGCAAGCTCTTTTGGCCCCTCCGTGCTTTGAGCCTAACATTCTCCTCGCTATGACATCTCTTTTGGGATCGACGTCCTTTGGATTTCTCGGGCCCCAGTATCTGGGCGTCCATCCCCGGGAATCTACCTTTCTTCCGCCATCAGGGAGATATTTGCCCACCACTGGAACCTCGCACGACACACCTTTTCCCTGGTGATTTTTCTTGTCCTTTTGATCTCTAGGTTCCAAAGCCCCGTTCACCGCTAGTATGCCACAGGAACGACTAACACCCTCCTCCTTGCCGAACTCTGGCTATCGGGACTCCTTCCCTCACCTGCCGTTCAAAACAGAATTCTTGCCCCATCCCCCCGAGCTCCGAGCTCTGCCCTCCCAATCACCGCCAAACTCAGAAGATTAAATCACCATGGCGAACCCTTGTCCCAGGTCCAGTCCAACTCCTAGCCGTTGGTGAAACTTGTGGATCTCAGTGAAAACACATAACACCATGCTCTTACTACTAGACTTCCATCTGACATTTGTCGTCCTAAACGGCAAAGGGCGAACGCCTTCCCGGTGCTGCCGGTCCGAACCCTCAAAAGTAAAATAGCAAACCATTGACCACCCTTTGCACCAGCGGGCCCTAGACCTTGGAGTTCCGTCTTTGGATTTTTGTTTGCTGTCTGCCATTCCAAACTGCTATCTCCTGATGGCTCTCCAGCCTAGGACTTCCGAGTTCTCTTAAATTGATCCAAATGAGTCCAAATCTGAAATATAACTTCGACCCACATGCTGAATTTTGGTCCTCTTCATTGCCAACCTCTTGAAACACTAAAATTTGACCGAAGGGAGTCTCCGGGAGCCTTCTGCCATGTTTTCCCTTTCAAATAGCATTCCTACTGAGGAAGTTCAGCCCTCTGGGCTCGAATTGTCCAAATGCCCTTAATCAAAATATCAGTAACATCTGGGGATAAATGGTCATGATATGCTTAATTGATTGTTCAAAATAAATTTTGTTTTTAGGGTATTGGCTAATATGAATGCTTTTGTGATCCATTGTGCTAAGTATGCCTTTGTTTGCATAATATATGGAACCAGGTGTAGGACCTTCTGGGGCATCTACCGAAAAGGACAAGGGGAAGAAGTCAGGAAGGACCCCTCGAGGGAAGGAAGACAAGGACTAGATGAAGTATCAATTCCAGGGTGAGCCTCTCTACTCAAAAGTCACCATAGACTGGAAGGAGATCACTGACACCAACATAGGCCAGGTTGACATCGATGAATTCACGCAAAGGGTTAGGGTCAACCTGACAAAAAAGAATGCAAGATTGATAAGATAGAGTGGAATAGCTGAGACTACTGTATTCCCTCCATCTCTCGTGGCCCTCAAATTGGTCATGGCTTGTCGGGAAGCATATCAAACCAACACGAGGATAGTCGTTGATATAGAGGGCAACATTCTCACTGACATGTCACCTGAAAGGATCACAAAGACCTTCCATATTCCCACATTCCAACAGATGGAAGTCCCCACCTTAGAAGAATGCCAGGCAGCATGGGATGATAATCCGGGTGGCTGTAAGAAGTCAATAAATCTATATTGGCTCAAAGAAAGATGGGGCAGTGCTACGAAAGTTCCTTAGGAACTCTTACACATTGATTTCCATGAAGATTACCATGACCTGGTGACCATGTTGAGCAGGATCATGGGCCTTCCTGTGGCCGCCTACTTTCAGGAATGGATGGCATACTTTATTGAATAGATCCTGTATAGAAATGAGGATGTCACAACAAAGACTTCGTTCTACTGGGGAGGAATCATTAGCAACTGCTTCCATAAGCAGTTCGTTAACATAAAGAGGAGCTCCAAATTTTATATGACTTCTTACCTTGTCTATTCTTTGGCAGATTAGAGACAGTGTAGTGGGTTGTTTGTGGCAGCTAATCAGGAGTAGAAGTGAGAGCTCAAAGCCTATGATAGATATCCGTAGCTCTAGTACCAGAACTTCAAAAGGGATTATTGCAGAGTAAACAACTCCTTCATTGGCCACATTATCAGGTTGATTGTCGGAGACTTCGAGAGGAGGGTCTCCCACAGTGCCAGGGAACTTTTAAAATAGTATGCCTTTCTCTACATCCAATATCCAAAGTTTACGTACATTTGTGCCCAGGGCTTCACTAAAAGGCCAAATAGGCTGCCCTGATACCCCAACGATCGAATCATCCTCCTGGAGCTTTCTCGACAACTCCAACACCTATAGGAAATATTCTGTAGCAAACATATAGCAGGGATCTCCTATCCCATGACCCTTGGCCAGGGCATGTATCGACTACAAACTTCCTAGTGTGCTGGTAACTCTAAGAAAGAATATAAGGATTACCATTTCTACCTACACACTGCTCACCCCGAATGGACCTGTATGGCCATGTTAGGAAGGTGCTGGGGCTGGCATATGCCCATCTCCACCACATTAAGGATTTCTGGGCCGACTGCCACGATGATAAGGAAGTGCGCACAAGGCACTACATGCAAATAACTGTATAGTTCGTAAGAAGGGTGCAGCCATTCCCTGTACTGAACCAAGTTAAGGAGGACGAGGCCACCATAATGTATCCCAAGTACCCTATAGTCACCAACCTGCCAATACCATCAATTGACCGGGATGAACAGGAGGTCGACGACCTAGATACCATAACCCAGCCAATCTTAACTAGTACCAAGGAGTGGATCGATGGGCACATGGCTCATTTAAAGTGACAGGGAGTAATCTTGACTTTTGAAGGGCTCAAAAGTGAGCCAAGTGCCATAGAGGATGTTGCTGCCACTACTTCAACTGGCGGGACTTCCAAGTCTCCTCCAATCACCAAGTCCAAGAAAAGAAAAGGAGCAGAAACTGAGCAGTCTCCAGACCCCGAGGCTTATGCAAAGAAAGAAATGGGAGGCTCACCTCCCAAAAGGCTCAAATAGGTAGGGAGTACTGCAAAACAACCTTCAACCCAAGAGAAAAAAGTAGAGGGTGCGGATCAATTGCAGCCTCCCTTGGCTCTCTCCACCCCTCCTATTGTACCACCCACCTCCCTGGTTATGGTCGCTGCATCCCTGCCGACAGTGGACATTTTTGTCCATCTTGCCCCTTCACCTTCAGCCGAGTCTATGATAGTTATTGAATCCTCTTCCGCAATGACTTCTCCCCCTTCCTCTGCTGCTATGTCGCCAATCACATCACTCCCTCTGGCAACAATAACATCACCTATTCCCACTACCACTATGTCTGAGGCTCTTTCAAGGCACATGCAGAACCTTCCCCTAGAGCTCTCCCAGATCTTAATGGATCTGACTCTTCAAGCAGCCCTTGCGCAAGTCCTTGCTACTGCTCAACCTTTACAATCACTGATAGGGCCACTGACTATGGAGGCCACCATGCTAATCTCTAAGGAGTGGGAGGAATGAGAGCGGGAGGCCTCGAAGCCTATTGAGGAGGAGGTCGATAAATACCATGAGTACTCAGAGTACAAACATCGAACCATTGATAGGGTGGCTTATGAGGAGGAGGAGACAGACTCTTTTGAGAGTGGGGATGAGGAAGATGGCTCAGGTGCTAAGGAAATCATTTAAACCTTTGATGATGACCTTGAGGAGGAAATGGCACAACGGCTGAAAGACATTGGGGCAGAGGCTGAGGGGTCACCCCATGATGAAGAAGGGTAGCCACCAAAAGAACAACAACAAAAGGATTTAACTGAGGGTGAAACACGTGTCATCAGAAGCCCCAAGGCTGAGTGTACTGAGGAAAAGAAAGAAGGAGAAACAACAAGAAAAGAAATTCCCATTCAGCAACCATTCACCAGCTGCCTACCAAATGCCTCGTATTTGTCCATGACTTCGATGAAGAGGAGGAAGATGCTGCCAAAGAGAGAAAAATTCCCAGAGGGAAAAGGAGCAGAAATCTTAGGCTTGACTGAGAAGGGCGAGGATGACCATGATTCACCCAAGGGGAAATCTACTGTGCTTGAATGGTTGGAGAAGCAGCTCGAAAGAACCCCTGTGCTGAAGGACCTAAGGGCAAGGTTAGAGGCCATTTTGGCTCAAGCCCAAATCATGATGAAGAAGGAGAAGAAGCCCAAGGTCTGATCCAAGGTAATAATGGATGCTTTCGACTCTCGAGCGGCACAAATTGCAAAGCCTATAATTGGCCAAGTTGGGGTAAGTTATAACATCTCCACCATCAACTTGGGAACCGCCACCAGAGAGTAGAAAGTCGGGCACCTTGAGGAGTCAGTGGCTACGGTGGTGCATCTGATAAAGCAAGATAAAATCTCAAAGGATGAGCTCAAGGCACAGGTTGCGGCCTTAACAGATTACATACAACAATGGTCTTCAGTAGACAACCTACCTTCCACATCCACGACTGCACCTCAAGTACTTTCCAAAAAGCAGATCGATCAGATGGAAAGAAGAAAGAACTTGGAGAAGACCACAGAGGATTGGTTCCGACAAGTCTCATACGTCAAAAACATGGAAATTAGCTGGGGTGTGCAAAAAACCAACAAGTTCTTGGACCTAATGCAGTCTCTGGAGAGCACAAGGAAGCTCTGCACCAATTTCCCCACGACCTACGACTCCACCTTTCCAAGGATCAAGGCTATCCTTCAGTTGCCTAAAGCCATGTGGGAGAAGAAGCTTGCGTTTAAGAAAGAAGATCACTTGGTGATGGATGTGTGGTGATGAGACTTTGACAACCAGAAGGAGAGGCTAGAACAAATCATGAGCAAGGTAGATTCAAACATTGAATGGATCAAAGAAATCAAGGAAAAATGTGCTTGATACCTTAAGCTGATGACAGACTACGACATGCCCACTGTGTAAATGGATCTGGAAAAGATAAAACCCTACTTCCAGGAGAAGATAAAGGATGGGATGGCTGGAGATATCACAACAGAAATCCTGAGTTTTGCTGCCTGCACCTTCGATGAATCGGAGCTGTTCAGAGACCAAGCCTCAAAGTATGATGGGGATTGGAAAATGCTAGAGGATAATGCAAAGGAATGGAGTTACTAGGCGCTACAATGTGAGATCATTGAGATAGACAAGCTCCAGGCAGTCGTCCTCAAGTTCATAGAATACACAGTTTCCAAGGGGCAAGAGGACAACCCTGTCAAAGATGAAGAAATTCCTGAAGAGTAGCTACAGTGAAAACAACAACTAGCTAAAGGAAAAAAAATCTACAGTGCCGTCAGTAAGAGGATGAAATAGGGAAGAGACAAAATGTAGTTTTAAATTATGATATATTGAGGGGTAGGTGAAACCCTATTTTGTAATGAATCTTGGCCACACAATAAAAATTAATCTTGGCCATTCATTGAATCTTTTGGGCACTATAAATAGGGATCTCCTCTCATTTGCAGGGAGAGTTGAGTTGTTGTAAAGACATGCTACAAAAATTTATAAAGAAAAAGAATTGACTTGGTGTATTTTATTAGTTTCTCTCATGTTACTTGATTCAATCTCCAATGCTAGATGTTTGACTTAGGTTTTACTATTGTTTGAGTTAACTATCTTCTTTCTTTGGATAGATTTTAGGAATGTTGTTAGGTGATTATGAAAATTTCTGCCGTGTTGATGATTTCTTTGTCCATACTTTTTGCTATTTGCTGATGGTAGATAGCTGTGTAAAGTTAGCCTGGACTTGAATTTAAAGCTGCTCCAAAACATTTGTCTTTGATTTATGCATGTACATGGTGAATAAAGGATAAAGTATCTACAGACCATAGAAGATAGCATAATTTTCATGATACTGTGAAATCTTTGGTTAAGTGGGATACTGTTTTGAGAAATTGTCCATTGCAGGAACTCCATTGTCACTATTCATAGTTAGTTGCAGACTTAAGAACTTTCCTTCTTCCTTGCCTTTTTTTTAATGGCTGACCTATGCTAAGGTCCATTGCACATTGTAAAGCCAAATCCAACAACAAAATGGAGTCCAAGACTGTTGTTTGAACCTACAGCCAATGCATAACAACTTTCCATCTCAAGAGCTCCATTTCAAGATCAAACTTCCATGCTTTATAACCCATCCTTAAGACTGCCTTGTGATTCCAGCAAATCACATCAAACAACTAAGATATTCCAAGCACTATCAAGACCTGATATTAGAGACCTTGGGATAGTGTTCTGCAATCTGATTGTGGAAGATTGTCTTTCAAGAGAGGTAGTGCGCCTACGCACTACCTATGTTGAAAAGTGCATAAAAACACCATCAATAGTCATCTACACATCCGACCCAATCAACATCAATATAAGCACTCAGGGTAAAATCATCACTCTTAGGATACCTTAATCCATAATCCGGTGTATATTTAAGATATCTAAATATCCTCTTTAAAGCTGTAACATGTGCTTCTTTACAATCTACTTGGAATCTAGAAACTAAACAGACTACATGCATAATATCTAGTCTAGTAGCAGTAAGATACAATAGTCTACCAATCATAGATCTATATTTTCTCTAATCAGTCTTAGAAGATTCATCATCTTTGCTCAGTTTACATCTGTGTGGTCAAAAATAATATGCATAAACGAATTGAAATAAATACTATTCAAGCACACCAATAAGACATTGTATCAAAATAGAGCATAAAAGGTAAGTAAATGCAAACTCAGTATTCTGCTTTGATTATCGTCCTATTGTCCTCTATCTTCAGTGTTTTTGTCGATTCCAACTTTTGCTCTCAGATTGTAGGCTAGGCTCAACAAACTGTCTTCCTAAAGAATGAGATTTAAATGTGATGCATGATGCAAGATTAAGCTATGATATGAAATAAGACTAAGATGATTGAAATAAACATGATGCTATGATGTGAGAATACTAAATGAATTAAATGCATGAACTCTAATTAATTGCCTATTACCAATGCTTGGATTCACACAGGTATTTATAGAGTTTTTTGAATGATTCTAATTGGCTGTCTTGATTGACGGTTGTGATAATTACTGGCAGATCGAATGGCTGAAGATGGATGAAACTGAAGAGAAAATAGAGGAAAACTTGAAAACAAGATTTTTCCATTTTTATGAAAGAGGAAAAGATAAGAAGATAAGAAATCATCTTTCTTTTAAAAAGATAAAAAGAATGATTTAAAAGTTGATAAATACTGAATTAAAAATTCAATTATTTATTTGTGGATGAAATTCAACTTTTTCTTAATTAAATGAAATATTTAATTAAGCTTTTAAAAGCAAAAGAAAGTTGGTGATAAGAAGAAAGCTTTAATCAGGATTTTTGAAAAAAAGCAGAAGATCTCATATTTAAATAAAATATTTAATTATGATATGAGAATAAAATAGAAGATTTTACAATCAAATAAAATATCTAATTGTGATTTAGAAAGAAAGCACAAGATCCTTTAATTAAATAAGGTTTATTTAATTAAATCACTTTTATGAAATTAATTAAATGAAATATTTAATTTAATTAGAAGAAAAATTTAAAATAGAAGAAAGAGAAATATTTAAACTTAATTAAAAGATTTAATTTAAATTTAAAAATGATAATTAATTTAAATAAATAAAATGTATTTTAATTTAATTAATTAAGTGGACATATGAAAATAATTAAATAAAATAAATTTATTTAATTACCAAAGAAGAATAAGATGAATGAACAATATAATTAAATTAATTAAATTTAATCATATGTAGAGGACTTTAGATAAATTAATTAAATAATAAATATTTAATTAATTTCCAGGATTATAGACATGACCATTTTTATGTGTATACATTTTGCCCCTCTTTGAAGTGATGTGAAACGCATTGCTTCAAAGAAATAAAAATTTTTCCCCTGATATGTTTCTGATTTTTGATGTCGATGATGCCCCCTCAGGAGGTAAATCACAGAAGATGATGTCGAGAATGATAGGTAAACAGTGATTTAACTCCCGATAAATGATGTTTGTGATGGCCCAGTGAAAAATAACATGAGAAGAATGAAAAATGTCATTAACTCCCACCCTAATAGACCCTTAAAAGGTAAAAAGGGGTAAAAGTAAGTGTCATTTTCACCCTACTGCTATAGTGAAAAGTGAGCTCTGATAGTGACCTGGCGAGATGGAGATCCCATTGCACATGCATAGATTTGAGCAAGTGTGCCAATACCAGAGACTAGCTGCATATGGACCACCGGTGAGTGATTCCAACCATTTTTTATTGCAAATTTTGCATTTTGAATCGATTTTTCAAATGTTTTGGATCAGATTTTAGTTTTTTCGCACGTTTTAGCACATTTTAGAAAAGTTTTAGTGCATTCAAAAAATTTCGTAGTGCATCTAGAAAATTCTGTAGTGCATCCGAGCGTAGGTTAAAAATGGATCTTTTAGCACATTCGATAGATAGAGTAGCACATATAGGCTAGAATCGGCTAGGTTGATCCTGTAGTGCATCTAGGGCACAAAATTGCGCATATAGGACTAGGGTTTGAAATGGATAGAGTTGCGCATTTGAGAGTTAAAATGGCACATAGGCAGAATAGAATAGCACATTTCGAGTTTTAGCGCATCTAGGAAAAAGTTTAGTGCATATGAGCAAAACTTTAGCGCATTTGTGTTTTAGCACATTTGGGCAACAAAATAGCGCATTTAGAAAATTTTCCACAGAACGCTTGTGTGATGAAAAATGATGATTTAAATTACTTAGTCAATAGATAGATGAATTGTAAGACCAGCATGCTGATATGATAGAAAATCTAATAGAGAACTGATAACTTTTACTTCCAAAATAGAAAACAAAGAGTAGATAGCTGATAACTTTGTGATGAACAACAAAGAGTAAAGTGATTGATTAATTGATTTGTGATTGATAACTTTGCTTCTCGCGATTGAAAAATAAAGAGTAGATGTTTGATAAATTTGCTTTCTGCCATAGAAACCAAATAGTAACATGAGGATACAAATTTGCATTTATGATTGAAGTACAAATAGGAAATGATTTGTGTGTTGATAAATTTGCTTTCCTGAAAAGAAAAACAAATAGTAAATGATGATAGAGTAGATTGATTTGACATTCAGATAGATTGATGTAGCACTAGATATGGGTCAGTGATAGGATTGGGTAATTGTGTTGATATGAGTCATTGATTGAATTTGTTGGATAGATAGATCACATGATATGAGTCTGATTGATGTGTCCTTGTGATGATCAAACAAAATAGGAGGCTTTCAAAAGCCTCCAGATCAGAGAGCGGTTCCCACTATGTTGGGAGAAGATAGGAGAGCTTACCCCTGCAGAGTTACAGTTGATTGCAGATTGTGGACTGGGACCCTTGTTGATGATACCGCGAGGTATTCGGGCCAACAGGGGACTGTTGACCACTTTGGCAGAGAGATGGCACTCGGAGCATAACACTTTTCACTTTCCGAATGGTGAGATGAGTGTGATGCCTGAGGATGTGTACATGATTCTTGGGATCCCCGTTGTTGGTGCCCTTGTGGTTTATGACCACAAGAAGATTGGTGGTACCGAGGCGCTACAACGGATATGTGGCGATCCGAGCATTTGTGGCTACTAGATAGATTGGGAGGATTTCAGCAGGTATCCAATTTTAGTCGCTGTGTTGGCTGCATTTATTGGAGGCTTCTTTGGACTGGACCATCAGTCGAAGGGATTCGTAGTTGGTTGGGGAAGGATGCTAGAGTGGTTGGTGACACAGCCACAGAGGTTTGCTTGGGGGAGCTGTGTATTGGCCGACATGTATCATGATCTCCATCAAGTTGTATACAGAGGATCCACTAGTTTGGCTAGTGGGGTGACACTACTACAGATCTAGGCGTGGGAGCACATTGCGATCACAAGACCACATTGCACAAGATATAGGCTAGTAGGGAGACCGTATGTGTACGCATATTATAGTGCCCTTGTCCAACAAAAGCTGGGCAAGGTAGAGTATTGGCGACAGGTATTGGATGGCATAGATGCAGTGATATGAAGACTGTACAAAGATTGCGAGGCATGGGAGAGTGACCACTTGGAGATGCCATTTGTCTACAGGCTGTGATATCTAATAGGGCGGACCCCCTTTATTATCAAGAGATTTCTGGCATTACGGGTCTTGAGACAGTTTATATTTACATAAGGGATGCCCCAGGGCGTTGCTTATTATGGGTGGCGCAAGGGTGATCCAGGATGGGGACCATGCATTTGATACCAGGCAGCATACACAGAGTATTCTACCTTACAGCCCGAGGTATGGACCAACATGCCAGAGGTGCAGGATGTAGGGATGATGGATGATTATGCACAGTACTTTCATATGCATCCATTTCCATGATTTACAGTGCCAAATGAGCCACGGGCGATTGGGATAGCACCACAGCCAGGGGTAGAGAGATAGGAGGATGTGGCTGGCAGAGAGCAAGCGATGGGTGGAGGAGAGGAGGAGGGAGATGAGGAGGAGGGAGAGGAGGAGGAGGGAGATGAGGGTGAGGAGAGCGGAGGTGAGAGTGAGGACAGTTCGGATGACGAGGATGATAGGGGAGATGATGGGGATGAGGAGAGGCAGCAGAGGTTGGATAGTCTAGGTAGAGCACAGATTATTCGGTGAGCCAGATCCAGTGGTAGACCACTGACAGTGATTAGGGTGTCATCCTCTTCTTAGTAGGCATAGATAGCTGCATTGCAGGGTCAGGTTCAGGCTTTTCAGGGATGACAGGCACATCTATAGAGCCAGCTAGCTTAGGCTCAGAGTGTGATAGTACAGTTACAGGCACAGCTTGCACAGGTCTAGATGCAGATATAGGCTCAGGCGCAAGCACAGGTTCAGGCACAGGTACATGCTTAGATGCCCGCCCCTAATACCCAGGTGGCACAGTTGGTAGCAGAGAGGGATGCCCTTAGATGGCGGGCCCTGGAGGCTGAGGGTGTGGCATAGAGACTCATGGGTACCGTAGAGAGTACCTCATTACGAGAGGCCATTGCAGAGGGATTTGAGGTAGCTAGAGAGGCCGAGTACTACAGAGTTCGATATTAGGAGCTATGCCCTCCCGACCAGCGAGAGCCTTATCCATGATCACATAGTAGGAGGAAGACCTAATCACATACATCGACACATGGCAGAGAGGTTATAGGGCCTCGACGAGATCCTGATGCAGGGACGAGTGGCAGGCCGCCTCCTTCCAGACCAGCTCCTTCAGGGGCATCTACCAGCTAGTGTTTGGGAGTGATATATTTTGCACATATATAGGGCATGTATATTGAGTTTTGATTATATCTCATGAATTATGTTTTGAACTTTTTAGCTTCATTGGACATTTAGACATTTGTATTATTTTGATGAGCAATGATATGCAACGACGATGTTTTTTTTTATGATGTGATATGGATGCTACTTTTATGCATATATGATATGAGATGGATTTTGATATGTTTTTATTGTTTTTGCAGACTAATCTTATGATGCAGGATGATCTAATGATATGATGCAAATGGATGATGTAGATATGAGTTGTTGATTTTTGAATTTTTGTTGCAAATGCAGAGGTGAATAGTATGATATGAAAATGTTAGATAATGAATGTGATACTGATAATGATAATGATGAAAAGATAAATGATATGTTTGGTAATGTTTATGTAATGAAAATGGCAATGCGATGAAAAATGAAATGATGAATGAGTGCAATGGTAATGAAATGATATGAGATGATGATGATAAATAATAGCAAATGATAAATGATAAAATGATAATGATAAAAATGATTGAATGAGAAATGGGAATGAGAATGATAATGATAATGATAAAATGATAATGATAATGAATGATAAAATGATGATGATGATGATGAAATGATAATGAAAGAAATGATAAAATGATAATGATAATGATAAAATAATAATGAAGGATAAATGATAATGATAATGATGAAATGAGAATGAAAGAAATGATAAATGATAATGATGAAATGATAATGATAATGATAAGGATAAAAATGATAATGAATGATAAAATGATAATGATAATGAAAGAAATGATAAATGATGAAGATGAAATGATGAATGATAATGAGAAATGATAATGATGATGATCAAATGATAATGATAAAAATGAGAATGAAAGAAATGATAATGATAATGATAAAATGATGAATGATAATGAGAAATGATATTGATGATGATAAAATGATAATGATAATGAAAAATGGGAAATGAATAATAAAATGATAATGAATGATAAAAATGAATGAATGAGAAATGAATCAAATGTCCAAATGTCCTCCACAAAGAGCTCAAAACTACATGACAACCGTTAATGTTTTCATTCAGCCTTTCAAAACACTGATGTGAATCCAATATGTAGATATATACAATGATCTAACAAATATGCAACTAAATGAAATTAACCAGTTTGTTGAGCCTGTTATAAGCCTTCTTGAATCATCATAGAGCATTTAAAATGTTAGAAGTACGTACAAGCATCAGAGGGGAAATTAGCGCCAATGATGACCATAGTACATCTTTCATGATTTTTGATATAGCAAGCGAACACAAGCATCGAGGTATATTTGAACCGAGATGACCTGAGCATTTCTTGCATAAACAGACAAAGATTAACCACCATTCCGATGCAAATGTGCAACTGTCATCGATGATATTGCTTTGGTAATCATGTCCTATGACATATTTGCATCAGATTGACCGTTAACCTCAAGATAGTAGACAAAGAAAAATCATTCATGTTCCTTGCCACTCTAGTTCAGTACATCATCGAGTGTGCTCTAGAGTTATGATATCGAAAATCAAAAAACCTTTGGTCAAACATGTAATACTGTTATTTCATACATTATTCAGATTTTTGGATCATCCAATAGACAATGATATGGTATCTGCTGAAAATTTGTTCATGATAAGGCTCAGTGATCGGATAAAGTTTCATATGAGTTTGTTGTTTGTTCGCATGATCAGATTTTATGACATTGTTCAGCTGTTTTAGTATGCTCTAAAAGTTAAGTGCCCCCAGTTGAGTTTTTGCCCCATTTACTGACACAACTTGCGAAAAGGAATATGTACAATAATCAAGCCATGGTAAGATGTTTTATCACTCTAGGAAAATGATAGCAGGATGATGCGATTATAACCCTAAGATGCGGAAAAAGATGCGAAAAAAAGAAAGAAAGCTGAAAAACCAAAGTGCAAAACAAGAACTAATAGATGGAGAGGTATAGATAGCGTCTGTTTGCCAGATTTTCACTATATGTATTTATTGCATTTTCCTGATTTCTATATGATTTTTTTGTATTTTTCTGTCAGTAGACTGCCTATTTGCCAGGTTTTCACCCTATGACATTTTTTTGATTTTTTTGTATTTTTCTGTCAATAGACTGCCTGTTTACCAAGTTTTCACCCTATGACATTTTTTTTTTTTTGTATTTTTTTTGTTTTTTAGGACTTTTTCTACTATTTTTGTATTTCTTTAGGACTTTTTCTATTGTTTTTGTATTTCTTCAGGACTTTTTTTGTTGTTTTTGTATTTCTTCAAGAATTTTTCTACTTTTTTTGTATTTCTTCAGGACTTTTTCTACTGTTTTTGTATTTCTTCAGGATGTTTTATGACTTAAACATAATATTTCTTAAGATGCATGTTGTTGATGGGTTCATCAAATAGGTCTCCTTCTAGCGTTGATAACTTGTATGCTCCCGAACCGTAGACTACAATAACCACGTAAGGGCCTATCCAATTTGGTTCAAACTTTCCTTTCTTTTCTCTGTCTTGTTGATTGAGTGGGTTCTCTTTCAGAACTAGATCACCCACCTGAAAGGTATGTGGCTTAACTTTGTGATTATAGCTATGAGACATCATCTATTGGTATGCTTTCAAATGGTCAGTTGCTCTCTATCTTTTTTCATCTAAAAGTTCTAACTCTTGTAGTCGGGAAACTCTGTATTCATCATCTGTTATGAGACCTTTCAGTGATACTCTTAGTGAAGGTATTTCAACCTCTAAAAGCAATATGGCTTCTGCTCCATAGACAAGGGCAAAAGGTGTTGCTCCTATTGGCGTTTGGACACTAGTTCGATAAGCCCACAAGGCAGGATTGAGTTGAACATGCCAATCCTTCCCTGAATCATTGACAGTCTTCTTCAAAATCTTTAGTATAGTCTTGTTTGAGGCCTCTGCTTGGCCATTCCCTTGTGGATAGTAAGGCGTTGAATATCTGTGCTAAATATGGAATCTTTCACAAAGTTCATCAACATCCTAATTCTTGAAAGGTCACCCATTATCTGTAATAACGGCATTAGGAATACCATATTGACAAATAATGTAGTTGAGTATGAAGGGTGAAGTTTTTTTTAGTGACTTTAGAGAGAGGTACCACCTCAATCCACTTGGTGAAATATTCTGTCGCCGTGATGATGAACTTATGCCCATTTGAGAATGAAGGATGAATTTTCCCTACTAGATCTAACCCCCATTGAGAAAATGGCCAGGTTGGTGTGAATGAATGAAGCTCTTGTGCAGGAGCATGAATAAGATTCCCATGAATCTAACATTTTGAGCATGTTTTAGCAAAAGTGAATGATTCCCTCTCCATTGTGGGCCAGTAGTAACCCATTCTAATCAATTTCTTAGATAAGGTTAGTCCACTCGAATGAGTACCACAAATGCCCCCATGAAATTCTTGTAAAGCTTTGTCGGATTCGTCACGTTCAAGACATCGAAGTAAAGTACCATCAAGACCATGGCAATAAAGGGTATCAGCGATAAGGGTATAGCAAGAGGATTTTCGGATAAAGTTTCATTTTTGGTTACGAGATAAGTCAGGTGGTAAAATGTCATCTTTTAGGTAGGCATAAATTTTACCATACTAGGGGGAATCAGATCCTACCAAGTGGCAGATAATTTGGCTTTCAGGTGTGTCATAAGAAGGTGTAAATAATTGTTCCACCAGAAATTCATAGCGAGTCTATTTTTCTGGGAGTTGTACCAATGATGCAATCGTAGCCATAGTGTCAGCCGCTTTGTTATCAATCCTTGGAATTAGTGTGAACTGAATGTCCACAAAGTACTTTTTGAAGTCATCGATCATCTTTTTGTATGGCAACAACTTGTCATCTTTAGTCTGATAATCATCATTGATTTGATTAATAACTAGTTGTGAGTCACCATAAACTTGTAGCTCGATAATCCTCCATTCCAATGCTGTCTTTAGTCCAGTGATTAGTGCTTCATATTTGGCTATGTTACTGGTGCATAGAAACATTAGCCTATATGATCGAGGAATGGTATGTCCTTGAGGGGTGACAAAGAGAATGCCTGCCCCCGATCCATGTTGAGTAAAAGAACCATCAAAGTATAAGGACCATAGCTGCTTAGGTTCTACAGTGAAGACATCAGCATCTAGAAATTCAGTGTGCAAGGGGTGCTTTGTTTGTAGAGGAGCGTCTGCTAGTTGATCAGCAATAACTTGTCCCTTGATTGCTTTGCGATCAACGTATTGGATGTCAAACTCACTCAAAATCATGACCCATTTTACTAAGCTTCCTGTTAATGATGCTTTACTTAGTAGATACTTGAGTGGATCGATTTTTGAAATAAGATTGATTGTATGAGTTAACATGTAATGTCAAAATTTCTGTGAAGCAAAGACTACTGATAAACAAGCCTTCTCAATGAAAGTATAGTTAAGTTCATGACTTGTTAGTGT
Organism: Sequoia sempervirens; assembly: GCA_007258455.2. Classification (NCBI taxonomy): domain Eukaryota; kingdom Viridiplantae; phylum Streptophyta; class Pinopsida; order Cupressales; family Cupressaceae; genus Sequoia; species Sequoia sempervirens. Next base: position 636,676,367 of record VDFB02270651.1, on the reverse strand, counting down.
TTTGCTGATGTAATAGATTGCACGTTCTTTCCCTTCATGGTCTTCTTATGCTAATAATGCCCCCAAGGATGTCTCAGTTGCAGCAATATACAAGATCAATGGTTTGTTTGGATTTGGTGGTACGAGAACTGGTGGGTTCATCAGGTACTGATTGATTTGTTGAAATGCCATTTCACATTTGTCATCCCATCTAAAAGGAACATTCTTATGCAGGAGATGTGTGAATGGTAGACTTTTGTCTGCCAATTGCGCAATGAATCTTTTGATGGACTAAAGTCACCCTTGTAATGATCTCAATTGACTGATGTTCTTTGGGGGGAGGCATCTCCATGATTGCTTGAACTTTAGCGGGATCTACTTCAATTCCCTTTTCTGAAACGATATATCCTAAAAGTTTTCCAAATGTGACCCCAAAAACACATTTCTTAGGATTTAGGCGAACTTTGAACTTTTCCAATTTGGTAAAAATTTTAGACAGTATCTCCAAGTGTCCTTCTTTGGTGTATGATTTTGCCAATATGTCATCCACATAATCTTCCATGAATGTGTGCATCATGTCATGAAAGATCGTAGTCATAGCTCTTTGATAAGTAGCCCCAGCATTCTTTAAGCCAAAAGGCATGACATTCCAATAGTACGTTCCCCATGGACAAGTGAAAGTTGTTTTCTCTTGGTCTTCTGGTGCAATCTTAATTTGGTTGTAACTAGAGAAACCATCCATTAATGAATACATGGCATGGCCAGCTATTAAATCAACTATAGTGTCAATTCTTGGAAGAAAAAGTCATCCTTAGGGAAAGCTTTGTTAAGATCTCTGAAATCAGTGCATACTCTAGTGCATTTATCCAGCTTTGCTACTGGGACAATATTGGAGATCCATTCTGCATAGGCAATTAATCTTATAAATCCTGCATCTAGGAGTTTCTTAAGTTCTTCTTTAACCAGTAGTGCAACATGAGGATACATCTTTTTGAGTTTTTATTTCACTGGTTTAACTCCTGGTTTAATAGACAAATGATGCATTATGAGATCAGGATCTAGACCTGGCATGTCTGCTTATGACCAAGCAAAATTGACTTGATTTTCTTTGAGAAAGTTCATGAACTCTAGGATTTCTTTATCTGTCATTGATTCAGCTACCTATAGAATCCTAGGATTATCTGTAGTTGCAATATTGATTTCCTTTGTAGGATCGATCAAAATGGGAGATCTCTTCTGATAGTGCTCTGGGAGAGTGTCAAGAGTCCCATCAGCTGGTGCCTTGAAAAGGTTTTCACCATTTGATACGCTCTTTATTTTATCTTTTGTTTGATCTAGTAATGCCAGATTTTGGTTTTCACCACTAGATCATTTTTCTTTATTTTCATTTTTGCAGCTAGGAGACTTGACACTCTCCTGATTAAAGACTTCATACCAAAAATCGCTAGTGGAACAATTATTTACATCATCTGCAGAAAGGAAGTTTATGATGGCTTCGTCCTTTGGAAAAATAGGTATATCAATTGGTTCAGTTAGATCCCATTCAATGAGATCAGGATGGATTAAAGGTAACAAGTCATTTGGTCATGTGAAATTGGCAATGATTAGGGTCAAGACAGAGTTATCGGTAGGATTCGAGGTATGAGGTAGATCAATGATGGTACTATTCTCCTGATAGTCTTGTTCATTAAAATCTGACTCAGTATCACTAGACTCATAGTTGCTTTGTGGTTTAGATTCTTGTGGTTGGGACCCTGAACCTTCTCCTTTGATTAAAGTGGGTGTATACTTGTGTATGACATCTACCTCTTTGTCTCTCTAAAATTCATCATCATGGATGGTATCCCATTCATATTCAGCAGAATCTGTATCAGAGTTATTTTCTATGAAATTCAAGATTGATGCCAAACATGCCTCTTTCTTATCATAAACATTACCCTATGCTTGGTTGGATGGGGTAGAGTCATAGCCTAGTCCAGTTTTATCATATGCAGCAAGCCCTGGAAGATGGATAGGCTCAACTATGCCTTCTTTTCTTTTTCCAAGAGGACCATTGTCATATCCCATCTTTTGCATGATGGAATACCCTTTTCCATATCGATCCATTGGTAAGGTGACATTTAGAACTGTTTCTTCTTCATCCTTATAGAGCCAATCCAGAATTGTTGTATCCTCAAGATCTCCCATGGGGAATTTTTCTTTGATAAATTGTCCATTGAACTTGGTAGTTGGCTCTATTTGTATTTGTGCTGATGTTGATGCTACTGATATCTGTTGTTGTGTAATAGAAGGTTGTCCATGTGATCGAGGAGATGTAGGTAGGTTATAAAGACAAAGAGAATATTCCCCAACTCCACTTTCCTTGAACTACAGTTTCTTGTCAAAGCTTTTGGCTAACTGACTAATTTGTGTATCATTCTTAGGTGAAGTATTAGCAAGTACTTCTCGATTGTTTGGAACCAAAGTATCCTGATTAGCTTTGACATTGGCACAAGTTTGGGTGTTTGAATTATCAGCTGATATAATGATTTCCTGTCTGTCATATGGAAACTTAAGACATTGATGGTAAGTGGACGGAACAACTTGCATTTCATGAATCCAAGGATGACCCAACAAGATGTTGTATGCAAGATCCCGGTCTAAAACTTGACAAAAGGTATTTTTGATAACAGGTCCCACTCTGATTGGTAGCATGATTATACCTTTAGATGTTCTTTCCTCATCATCATAGGCTTTTATAGTAATCTTCCTTCTAGGATCAATGGAGTCCTCTGAAAATCCGAAAGCTTGAACCACCTTCAAGGTACATATATTTAAACTAGCCCCTCCATCTATTAGGACACGTTTAACATGGAACTTATGGATCATGACCTCTAAGTATAATGATGAATTGTGGGGATGAGTCATGGAAACATCATCTTTGTTTGAAAATGAAAGACATGTAGGTGAGGAAAAATGTCCTACCATGGCTTGAAATCAGTTCACATCCAAATCCGTGGATACAGTTGTTTCAAAAAGGGCCTTGTCTAAAATTTCCTTATGTGCAGGAGAAATCTTCAGGAGTTCTAAAATGGAAATTTGGGCTGGAGTTTTGTGAAGTTGGTTAACTAGGTCATATTGATGTTGAGGGAAGGTCTCAATGGATTTTGAAGAGGCACCCTTCAATACACATTTAGCTTGTGATCTCGTTGTGACATTAACTTGTCGATTGTCTATTTTCTCATTGATTTTTATAGCGTTGACTCGCTCATCATCCGTATAGAGGTGACGGATTATAGTGTCATCGATTTGGGTCACATTTTTGTCAGAAGACTCTCCCTTTTGATAATTTGGTAAAGGGTTGCGAAATGCTTGGTGATTTTCATTGGATTTTTGTTGTCCTTCTACTGTGATAATGCCTTTGTCAATTAGGTCTTGAATAGCATGCTTCAAAGCTTGACAGTTGTTTGTACAATGACCTCTACACCTATGATAATCACAATAATAAGCTTCATTCCATGATGGAGGTTTTACACTAGGTTCATAATTGTGTTGAGGTGGTAAAGTAAGGACACTTTTTTCCATAACCTCTTTGAAAGTAGATTCCAAGGATTGTCCTAGTGGAGTGAAATTTCTTCTACTAGAGAAGAATGAAAATCATTGCGGGTTCGTGTTTGAGGTATTCCCTAAGGTTTTGTTGTTGTTGTTGTTTCCACGATAATTTTGGTTGTTGATAGTCCCCTGATTGTTGTTCATTGGAGGGGGAAGATTGTTTCCTTGATTCGCGACTGAATTGACATTGTTGTAATTATGGTTACGAGTAGTATTTGGAGTACTCAGAACAAATGGCTTAGTCGTGACATGATTTGCATCTACAACACCATCGTTTACAATGTTTTTGTTATGAGTCCAAAATTTAGACTTGTCTTGATTGTTGTAATGGTTAGATGAGCTAGGATTGTCCTTGTCAAGTTTTATTGTCCCTCTTTTGACCAAAGCACCTTCAATGGTGATGGCATCCTCAATCAATTTCTCAAAGGAAGATGGACAATGTAGATTCAAGCAATAGCTCATTTTTGAATTTAGGCTATTGATGAAAGTAACCATTTTTTCCTTTTCAAGAACATGCTGTGGGTACCTAGCGAACATTCTTCTCCATCTTTGAAGAAAGGTAGTGAAAGGTTCACCAGGTTTTTGTGCAACTTTGCAAATATCAATCATGGTGATTTGGTGTTGGATCTTGTAGGTGTATTGTGTTATGAACAAATTGATCAATTCCTCAAATGTTTGAACAGGAGGTGTAATCTTAGATAACCATTCCATAGAGTTAACTCCAAGGCTCCAAGGGAACAATCGCAATAAATATCTTTGTGAGAAAATTCCAATGTCATGTTTTGGAAGTCTCTAGTGTGATCAATTGGATCCGATTTCCCATTATAACGATCAAATTTGGGAATTTCACAATGTTTAAGAAATGGAATCATGTTGAGACTTCTATCAAAAGGATAAGGACATATGTCATCAAGAGTTTATTTCTTTGTTGTGGTCCCCCCTTGTAACTCTTTGATTTGTCCTTGGAGTGCCTTAAATTGTTGAGTAAGAGCAGTAAGATCAGATGGGGATGTTTCTTCTTCTTTTCTCCTTAATTTCTCAGTATCAAAATCCTTAGGCAGTTTAGGTCCTTGATTGGCTAGGAAGAGAAAATACTTTTCTTTGTCATGTTGTAGGATCTTTTCTATGGCTTTAAGAAACTTGGGGTCTTGTTCAACCTCTCTAATGTGAAGTTCTTCCTCTTACTTATCATCACTATCTACAGGAGTTTTGTTCATGTCCTTGTACTTATGAAATGGGTGTACTTCTCTGTCAGCCATGTTGTCATCACTGAAAAGAGGATTTTGATTCACACTATAACGAGGATTACCACGCTCACCTTCTTCTTGAATGTTATGGGTATGACCTTCTTGTTGAGATTCTTCTCCTAGTTTGTTGTATTGAGATCTTGTAAAAATAGGCATATGAAAGGAATCCTATGATCACAGGTCACTGAAGGATTTGACTAGGATGCGTTGAATATTCAATCAAAGGTAGTGGTATATTCTCAAACTCAAGAGGTTGATTAAGAATATGATGTTGAGATAACGCTAATCTTTGATAATAAGCTTGAGTAGCTAAAGGTTCCACAGCGTAATCGTCAGTGAATCCTCTGACGTAGTCTTGGTATCTATGGAGAAATTTGCGATAATGAAGCAAGACGTGTCGACTCTTATACAAAAATTCTCTGCGGTCTAAAGTTTTCTTGTAACTTAAGTTTGTTTTGGGCTTCTTGATCCTATTGAAGACTGATTTCTTGAAAAAAATGGTTGATTTCCACTTTCTCAACATGGGAGAGAAATATCAGAAATTATGGTCTATGTAAAAAAAATTTGACAGAAACCTAAAAGTGTTATTCTGTTTCCTAAATGCACTGGAGAAAGAGTCAAATGCACTGCAGAATACCTTGAATGCATAGAAACAGAGAACATATGTGCTAAAACAGTCCCTAAATGCGCTGAAAAATGACTCAGATGCGTTGAACCAGCCAGTGGATGCGCCAAAATAGAGTTTATATGCGTTGCAGTTTTTCCTAGATGCACTAAAACAGTTCTCTAAAGACAGTTTTTGACCAATTTTGAAAATTTTCAGCTGAAGTTTTTCATGTTCATTTTGGATGATCCTTTATCTAAATTAATGTTCTTGAAAACACAATAAACAGTCCGATTTAAGTTGATCGTAACCAATCATAGAATAAGAAAAGCACAACCTAAGTTAGGCCAGGACAATATTCGCTAGATTCCACGTGGGTTTCCCCAACCGCATATCAGTAGCGTGTGAATTCAGAAGCTTGGCTGCATTGGCTCCCCCTTATAGTGCACTCTCTTCTCAGACCAACCAAGCTTCCAACCCCCATAAAACTCCCATGGTGAGCTGATCACCTCTACTAAAGACTGTGAAAGTGTGGAAGGCTTCACACCGACCAGTGCTAGACTAGCAAATAGAAGGATTTTGGCTTTCTAAACAATGGTATTTAGTTCGAGACCCTTGTTCAAGTGGCCATACATGGGGCAAGAGATTAATCACCATTAAGGTGGCATCCAGCCTGAAGAGGTTAAGCTCAATAGGGTTTAAGGGAGTACAACTTCGTCTGTATGACACATCTGCACAAGCAACCTTAGGTTTTCCCTTAAGATTTACATTTATATACTAGTTGGGGGTAGCTTGGCCTTAGCTCCATTGCCGGTTTGAGTCGCGTTGAGGTGATGAAATCCCCAGGCAGGCCCAATTTCTAGAGTCAATAACCATTTCTCTTACACCCAGGATCACACAAGTGCGCAAGGGGAGAGGATACTTCGATTATCAAGTCAAGGTTACACAGAGAAAAGTGGGTCTAGTTTTCTGATCACCTAGTTTGCATAGGGTGAGAGCATAGTCACCTACCACTTTCAAACACAGTCAAGAAGAGTAGACAGATTCATTTTAGGTGCACCAAAATAAAAAATGATTTAATCTAAGTGAAGATTTTGCTTCACAACAAGCATGGGGTTCATTTTAACTGCATGATAAAGATGTGGTGGCTACCTTAGATTGATTCATTTTAAATCCAATAAGAAAAAAGAAAGAAATTATGTCTACGAAAGGCATCAGACTCAGAATCTCTGTTACAACCTAGATGCACAACTTTGTTTCCCAGATGCACAGAAACAGAACCCAGATGCGCAATAACAGAACTCAAATGTGTAAAAACAGAACCCGGATGTGCAATAACAGAACCTATATGCACAAAAATAGAACCCAGATGCACGAGAACAGAACCTGGATGCGCAAGAAAAGACACTAGATGCACTAAACTAAAATGCAATTTTAAAAAAAAAAAATTCTGAAATAGATTTGAATGCACTAAATGATGTCCTATATGTAGTAATTAAACTCCTATGTGTACTGCAGAAATGCCCATATGCACCAATCTGCTTCCTAAATGCTCTTTAGAAATTCCCAGATGAGCCGAAATAGTCTTCAAATGCGCTAAAGTACCTACAAAATGAATTTTTTTTGGATCTCCTAGATGCGTTGCCGAATGTAAGAAAACCTGCAAAAAAACCTGCAAGAAAGAATTCTAAAATGGGGGCATAGGCCCGATGGTGGGCACTAGAAATATGTGGTCGAAAATAATATGCATAAACGAATTGAAATAAATACTATTCAAGCACACCAATAAGAAATTGTATCAAAATAGAACATAAAAGGTAAGTAAATGCAAACTCAGTATTCTACTTCGATTATCGTCCTATTGTCCTCTATCTTCAGTGTTTTTGTCAATTCCAGCTTTTGCTCTCAGATTGTAGGCTAGGCTCAACAAACTGTCTTCCTAAAGAATGAGATTTAAATGTGATGCATGATGCAAGATTAAGCTATGATATGAAATAAGACTAAGATGATTGAAATAAACATGATTGTATGATATGAGAATACTAAATGAATTAAATGCATGAACTCTAATTAATTGCCTATTACCAATGCTTGGATTCACACAGGTATTTATAGAGTTTTTCGAATGATTCTGATTGGCTATCTTGATTGACGGTTGTGATAATTCCTGGAAGATCGAATGGCTGAAGAAGGATGAAACTGAAGAGAAAATAGAGGAAAACTTGAAAACAAGATTTTTCCATTTTTATGAAAGAGGAAAAGATAAGAAGATAAGAAATCATCTTTCTTTTAAAAAGATAAAAAGAAAGATTTAAAAGCTGATAAATACTGAATTAAAAATTCAATTATTTATTTGTGGATGTAATTCAGCTTTTTCTTAATTAAATGAAATATTTAATTAAGCTTTTAAAAGCAGAAGAAAGTTGGTGATAAGAAGAAAGTTTTGATCAGGATTTTTGAAAAAAAGCAGAAGATCTCATATTTAAATAAAATATTTAATTATGATATGAGAAGAAAAGAGAAGATTTTACAATCAAATAAAATATCTAATTGTGATTTATAAAGAAAGCACAAGATCCTTTAATTAAATAAGGTTTATTTAATTAAATCACTTTTATGAAATCAATTAAATGAAATATTTAATTAATTAGAAGAAAAATTTAAAATAGAAGAAAGAAATATTTAAACTTAATTAAAAGATTTAATTTAAATTTAAAAAATGATAATTAACTTAAATAAATAAAATGTATTTATTTAATTAATTAAGTGGACATATGAAAATAATTAAATAAAATAAATTTATTTAATTAAGAAAGAAGAATAAGATGAATGAACAATATAATTAAATTAATTAAATTTAATCATATGTAGAGGACTTTTAGATAAATTAATTAAATAATAAATATTTAATTAATTTCCAGGATTATAGACATGACCATTTTTATGTGTATACAACATCCGATTACCATAGGAGTACAAACTAGTTTGGAATCATCCATCCCAAAATTCTTCAACAAATATTTTACATACTTAGATTGGGAAATGAATATCCCTTTATTAGTTTGATTCACCTGTAGACCAAGGAATAAATTCAATTCACCAATCATAGACATCTCAAATTCTTTTTGCATCTCTTCAACAAACTTTTTACACATGCCTTCATTTCCACCAAAAATGATATCATCAACATATACAACTACTATCAACATTTTATTACCTTGCACTTTGAAGTAAAGATTGTTGTTAGCAGAGCCTTTGCTAAATCCTTTCTTTGTTAGGTATTTTTCTAATCTTGCATACCAAGCTCTAGGAGCTTGCTTCAGTCTATACAACACCTTCCTCAACTTACAAACCATGTCCGATTTGTCAAACAACTGAAACCCTTCAGGTTGTTCCATGTATACTTCTTCCTCCATTTCACCATTTAGAAATGCTGACTTAACATCCATCTAATACACTTTGAAGTCCTTGTGGGAAAAAAATTCCAAAAACATCCTAATAGCTTCCATTCTAGCCACTGGGGCAAACATCTCTTCAAAATCTATACCTTCAACTTGTGAATATCCTTTTCAAACAAGTCTTGCCTCATTCCTTACAACTTCTCCACTTTCATTTAGCTTATTCTCGAACACCCATTTTGAGCCAATCACTTTTTTATTCACAGGCCTGGGGACTAGTTCCCATGCCTGATTCTTTTCTATCTGATGCAACTCTTCTTTCATTGCTTTCATCCAACTCTCATCTTCACATGCTTCACTTACAGATTTAGGTTCAATTTTAGAAAGTAGACACAAATTTACCTCAGCTGCAACTCTGCTTCTTGTTTTCATACCTTCACTCTTATTTTCAATTATATGTTCCTCTGAATGATTCTTTTATACATACTTAGGAGTCTTCACATTAGGTTCCAACTCATTCTCTTCTTCTTCTTCTATTTGTTCTTCTCTCTCTTCTTCCTTCTCCTTATTCTCCTCAAGAATATGTCCATAGATAGGATCATCAGGTTCAACTTCACTTATCTCAATAGGTCTGCGTATGTCTTCATCAACTTTCACATTAGCACTTTCAACAATATTTCTCAATCTTTTATTAAAGCATATGTATGCTTTGCTAGTAGTAGAGTATCCAAAAAAGATTCCTTCATCACATCTAGCATCAAAATTTCTAATATTTTCACCGTCTCTTTTAATATAACATTTACTTCCAAATACCTTGAAATACTTCACAGTAGGAGTCTTACCAATCCATAACTCAAAAGGAGTCTTTGTGTTGTTTTATCTAATCTAAACTCTATTAAGAACATAAATAGCAGTGTGTATCACCTCTCTCTAGTTCACATCTAGTACATTTGATTCTTTCACCATGGTTCTAACAGCTTCTTCTACTGTCCTATTTTTCCTTTCAACTACTCCATTCTGCTGAGGGGTTCTTAGAGCTAAAAATTGTCCTTTTATGCCATGTTGTTCAGATAATGCATTAAATTCACCAAAAGTGAATTCTCCACCTCTATCAGATCTCAAACACTTCATTTTAAAATTTACTTCATTTTCCACTCTTGCTTTGAATACCTTAAACCTATCTAGAGCCTGAGTCTTTTCTCTAAGAAAAGCAACCCATGTCATTCGAGTATAATCATCAATAAGAAGCATGAAATACCTGTCACCATTTAAGCTTCTAGTTCTAGTTGGACCACAAAGATCAGTGTGAACTAACTCCAGCATTCCAGTAGTAGAGTGCTCTTTTCCCTTAAAGCTACATCTTGTTTTTTCTCCCCAATTGACAACTTCTATAAATAGCATTAGCAGGTCTTGTGATTTTGGGAAGCCCTCAAACAATCTCCTTTGAACTTATTTTGAGCAGTTTATCAAATTTTAGATGTCCCATTCTCTAGTGCCATAACCAAATTTCACTTATTTGAGATACACGACATTGACCATTAACTCCCTTAAGCTGATAGATGTTTCCATGAATTCTTCTTCTAGCAGCAACCATATCTCCATTTCTAGATCCTTTTCTGATTTCATAGGTATTATTCAGAAACACAAGTTTCAAACCATTGCTACACATCTGACCAACACTTAGAAGGTTATGCCTCAAACCATTCACATAATATACTTCATCAATACTGTGCATTCCATCAAATGTAATTGAGCCTTTCCCACAAATCTTAGCTCTTGAATCATCATTAAACATAACTAAACCACCATCATATTTCTCAAGTTTAGTGAACTTACAATTATCTCCGGTCATGTGATTAGAACATCCACTATCAATTACCCAGTAGTCTTCATCCTATCTTGCATGAAAATTAGTAACCAAAGTACCTTCCATCCTATTCCTCTTATTCTCAAGAGCTTTATTGCTTACACATTTTCTAGGGTTAGTGGATACAGATTTACTTTCCAAAGCTAAGAATAAGCATTCACTATCATCAACCTCATTCTCATATTCATCATTAGAAATTAATTCTTCTTCTTTAACATACAATACAACTTCTTATATTTATTATCCTTTCTATCCTTATCCTTATAATCCTTGTTCTTCTTATGTACAACTCTATTCATACATCTTGAAGCATAATGACCAATATTACCACAACTGAAACATTTAAAGGGAAACATACCTTTATACTTTCTGGTACCTTTCTTCAACTTTTTGGTGAAGTTTGCTTCCAACTCATCATCACCATCGCTATCTAGTTCATCTTCAATCTTCATTTCATTAAATTTCATTTCTCTCTTTTCTTCTATCTTGTCTTCTTTCTGGAACTTCCTCATCTCAAATGCTTGCAAGGTACCGAACAAATGTTCTAAAGTGTACTTCTTAGGATCATACATTTCTTCAATAATTGACATCTTATAATTGTAGCAATCCAGTAAGGTGATCAGGATCTTCTCTATTATATCTTCATCTAATATTTTTCCTTCTTGATTTCTAACTTCATTTGCAGTCAGTTCAACCCTCTGAAAGAAACTTGTAAATTCTTCACCTTCTTCTATTTTCATATTTACAAATCTTTATTTTTCCACCAACTTCTTTGTCAATTTCACTCTTTCATTTCCTTCATACATGTCTTCCAACTTATTCCACACTTCATATGTAGTATCCAAAGAAAGAACCTTAGCTCACTCATTTTTAGATAAGCCATTACAGATAGCATACTTTTCCTTCTCATTTTCTTCATAAGTAGAAATCTCATCTGTAGTAGTAAGACCACTAGACGGGGGTGTATACTTTGTCTCAACAACCTTCCAGGTGTTGAAACAAAGAGATATAACATATCCTTTCATCTGTCCCTTTCAGTCATTGTAGTTAGTTCCATTGAACATAGGGATCGCCAACTTATGTGCCATCAGATCTTCCTTAAGAAATTAAGCTCTACACCAAGAAACCAAAGCTCTAATACCAATTGTTAAACAAATGTAGGACAAATGAGAGGGGGGGAATGAATCAATTGTCACAATACTCAAACATAAGAACTTCAACACTTATCAATTCCACAACTACACTATTATGTTTTTAAGTAAGAGCACGAAACATAAATTATAGAAAGTAAATCAACACAATGAACGCCATATTTTTATGTGGAAAACCCAATAAGGGAAAAATCACAGTGAGGGATAACTCACAATATAAAGAGATTATAAAACTAAATATAGAGGCTTACTGCCAAGGGCTCACTGCTTATAGAAAGGACTCACTGTCCAACAGGGAGGCTCACTACCTACAAATACAAAAGTGAACAAAAGATCCACCACAATAATTAACACACATCCACAACTTGAATAAGGATTGTAGAAACCTTTAGCTCACTACCTTCAGGAATCCAACACAATAAAGAACTGCTATCTCAACTTACTCACACACACACTTCTACTCTTATGATTTGTGGCTCACTTTCGCCACTTTGCATCACACTGTCATACAAATCTTCAAAATTTGACTTGCTTTTATACCATCCTCAAGCTTAGAAATTGTCTCCAAGGTTGGCCACAAATACCTCATTTCATAAATTCAAATTAGGTTGGAAACTCAACATTCCTGCGGTGGAAAGGAATGAGAGTGGACCAATAAAAACATTTTTTCAAGATCAAAAATAATATCTTGAATCAACCACACACTTGATAATGAAGCGTAAACAACAAGTCAACCAAACCTAATGAAAACAAAAATGAATATTGATGTACACACTTCCCAACAAGAAGATGACATGAAAAATCCACAACACACTTCATTATGCATGAGAATACATCTTAGATTTCTTTAGATACATCCAAAAAAAATGCAATATGATTCAAACACTGAACACCTTTCACCAGTTCATCCAGGCTAAGCAAACCCATACTAAAACACTGAAACATAACTTCTGAATATCAAACTTTAACCTTCTTTTCAAAAACCCAAAGAACACCATCTTAAGACATATCCTAGACCTGCAAGATCTAAAACAAAATAGTGGAGGACTATGAAGCAGAAATATTTTTGTCAATCCACAAAAGATCAACTCTTCCTAAACAATTCACACACCGGTGAATGTAACTTTCATGTACTATCACACCAAAAGCTAAAACTTGGGATATATCACCAAAAGATCACCATTATCAAATCTTTAGATCTACACAAGCATAGGATCAACATAGGAGAAACATGGAGCACATACTAGAGCACATTTTGAACACATTCATCACTCTTACTTCTCTTCTTTATTAATTTTCTCAAAAAACTTGGAAAATCATCAACACAACACATCTGCAATGACATAAAGATAGCTCCATGACTCATAATGTCTCAATAGCATCTCAACTATACATGTACAATATGAAACATATTGAACTGTGTTTACAAAAATGACAACACCACCAAACTAGCTGATACTTGCAATAATATCCCCTTCACCTAACCTTACTTTTATCTTTAACCATTTCCTAACCATTCAAGTAAAATTTTGTCATGGATGATCATGCACTGTACAGATGTTTGTGCACCACACAAATGTCTTGAAAATATTTTTGACTACATAACCATTTGGACATTACACTTCTCACCTACCTATGAATTGTAATACCTTTCCAACTTGTAGGCATGCCGAATCGGTTCCTTGCATGCATGTTCTCCATCTAGCTTCTCATTTTTTGACCATTCATTCAATCTAACTCATTCTATTCACTCTCATTCGATCTAGCTCTCAATCTTCTCTCATTATTCCACTCTCATTATCTCCATTCTTTTCAACTTTTTTGTACTTTGGCACTCTTGGCATGTCTTGGAGGTTGAATGCTCTTCATTTTGATAGTTCATATTTTCTAAAGGAGGATAATTTTAGATTTCTTATTGCATTATCTTTTTTACTTTGATAGCATAATTTTCTAACATGTCTAGTTATATTTTTATCTTGTCTATTTTATTTTATCTATCTATTTGGGTTTTTGTGGAGGTGGAAACACCTACATGGGGTTTTGACTTAGGCAAGCCCCTATAATAACCTTAACCATTTTACTATTTCTATGTGTACAAGTTTTGAAGTTATAGCATTGCAGGAGGCTTCATTCATGGATGTCTTGTCAATTTCTCCTTTCTTCTTTTCATTTAGACTATCATTTCATTCCCATTTAGTTTAGTTTGTATCTATTTCTAGTATTTTGTTCATTTCTATCATTTTGTTATTTTAAGTGTATTTTTCAAGATTATAGTGATTGAATAGTTAGTTACTTTGTGCTTTTCTATGATAAACTCAATTTTTGGCACATACAAGACTACATTGCACCATAGGGTATGTGCAGGATCATCATGGAAAAAAAAGGCCCTTAAGTGGCAAAAAATTCAAAAAAATCAGAGTTAAGCAACTTGATGTAAAAATTTGAATAAGTTATCTATATTATTTAAAAAATATGTAAGAATAGAATCTACAACAAATTGAATGTAGTTTCTAAACTACTAGGTTTATTTAAAAAAAAAAATCTATTTCGTGAAAATTTGAAATTTCAATGCATTAGTACTTAAATTTCAGGGAAAAAATAAGTAGGTGTCTCTCTAACCACCCTAACCACATTAAAATGATAATATATTTTTATAATATTTTAGATATAAGTAGAGTACTCATGTCCAAATGTGATGCATATTTTTTTGTAATTTTTTTCCAATTAAATAATTAATTATGATTTTTTTATTACAACTTTTAAAAAATATTAAAACTCATATGTCTGACCACCTTAACTTGGTCAAAACTTCATGAAATTCATTTATTTTTTAATCCTATAGTATGTGAAGCATACAATGTGACGCATGTTTCAAATTCAAAAAATGTGATCCGTTTGAAAGCTATAGATGTTTTTCAATCAGCCTATCAATTGAGACTTTAGTCATAATTCAAATAGAAAATGAATAATAATTATTTATTAAATTCAAATTAAAGCATAATTTATATTGGTGGAGAGCTGAGAATCTCCTTTAAAAACCCTTTTTATTTCATCAATTTTAGGTAAAAAAAAGTCATCAGCCACATGTACCCTACAGATACCCATCATATCGCCACATTTTGGTCCATCATGATCCTGTACATACCCCATAGTGACATCTCTATTCTACATTGTCATCCTTGGTCAAGAGCTTTTTGGTTTTTCTAGGGAACCTCTACAACTTTCTCTTTTGGTTCCTAAAAATCTCTTATTTAAGTATCCTACATAAATCATAAAATATAAGAAAACTTTTTTGTCTTCACATCCCATCACTGGAGCTTTGATCCTTGAGGTAGTTGAGGAGCATTCACCCTTCGATATCACATCATTTTGGGGTGTCAAATTTCCTCTACATTTTGGTGAACTTGACATGAAGCCATCCTTAATATTTTTTTGAAATTTTCTTCTCTCTTGTTTGGACGTTTATTGGACCAAGTGTTGTGACACTTTTCTTAGTTTCATAACCTAGTCTACAACTTATGGTCATGTAGTTAGAAGAAGCATTCACCATCTAAATATGGTTTCAAGATGAGAATTCAATCCTACCCATGAGAGTCCTGATTTTGAGCGGTTCAGTACAGGACTATCACCAGGCTATACTCTCCATTATGTTTATGTTAATGTGCCTAAAAATGTTCATGTTGGTTCTCAATAGAGTACTCCATTTCAATACTCTCTTATATATTATAAGACCACTCTTAGGGTGCCCTTCAAACATGTCTAATCTCTAGAGGGGGGACTTCAATAATTTGATGACTTCCTGAGCCCTGATAATTTGTATACTCAAATTTCTCTTATTATTTGTGTTATGAGGAATCTACTCATCTTAGATCGTAAAGGTCTTGAGTTTATTCTTTGTATAGCTAATATAGTAGAGACTGTTGACAACACAAGGGTGAACAACTGAAAGGGGGGGTGAATCAATTGTCTCAAAAATTAGACTTATTAAACTTATTCTCAAATTTGATAAATAAACATGAAAGCATAAACCATCATAGCATCAAAAACACACATGACACCAAGATTTTTTATGTGGAAACCCTGTTAGGTGAAAAACCACAGTGGAGGTTAGTCCATAAGATTATACCCTATTAATAGTATAACAAATAATAAATGAGGAATGCACATGCATTCAGGCACACTGCCTAGAGCTCACTGCTCAAATACAAAAGGCTTACTACCCAACATAAGACTCACTATCTTACAAACAGAATCATATTACATCTGCAAGATTTTGAATTGAGAAAATAGCATCTGCTAATGCCTGATTACAATTTTGGTTAAGCGCATGAACACTTTCCTCTTCACACTCTTCTTCACACTTTTCCTTTTTCTTTGAAATATTAGAACATTATTCACACTTAGCACTCAACATACTTCACAATTCACGCTCATCAACTCCTAAACAATCGCTTATATATATTCGCAACTAAGAATAATATCAACCACATGTTGACTCAAATAAAATATGAAAATATGAATTGAATACAAACTAGCCCAAATTAAGAATTAATTTTGAATGTGAACCAAACACCGTTAGCCACAACATAGTAAGGACCCAAAACAACTTTCTCAAATTTGAAACACCTTTAAAAATTATTCGTCGAAGATCTGCCACATGCTGCAATCTCCTTGTCAGGCATGATCATGAAAAATACAAACTCACAAAAGAAAATCACCCATCACAAACATAACAATCAACGTGGACCAACAACATAGATAGAGCATGATCTAGAAACATCCACGAGCATCATGAATCACCATAGAAGCATTTTCAACAAATCAAATTACTACAATCACATCATCTCCTTTCAAGAACACTAACTGAAGCAACAAAACAACTATCAGAACACAAAAGCTCATCACTCAATCAAATCTTCTAAAACTTTCGATGGATAAACTAGATATACTCAACAACAAACCCTTAATCTAAAACCTCTTATCATCAGTATACTGAGCTAGCCATTATACTGAACTTCACTGCATCACCGACAACCTACAACTTCTTTTATTACAATTTTCTCAATATCCTCGACATATTCAACCTTGAAGACATTAATTCTAATAGGGTTGACATCAATGACAACCACATATTAGAAACATCCAATAATATCCCCCTTTGGCATTGATGGCAACACATGATGTGAAAAAAACCATTGACGCAACCTTCTCTTATCACTTTCTCCCCCTTAGATTTTGATTCTTTTCTTCTTATCTCTTCCATAGTTTTTCACATGACTCTTCTCCCCCTTTGACATCAATTACAAAGATACACATTATATTGTTCCACACAAGCTCTGCACCACATTTTTGAACATCTGACTACTCCCCCTGAGTAGCAGCCATCATAACATCAATCTAGACCATAAGATATGACTATGAAGTGCATGGAATGATGCAATTCAATGCATCTTAATTTTGATTAGGAGGGGTAATCACCCCTAGCTTCCCTTTGAAATAATCAAAAGTATCCTTAGGCAATGGCTTGGTAAAGATATCTATAATATGTTCCTCAGAGGGCACATACTCCTGCCTGACTTCCAATTCACTCATCTTCTCTCTCAAAAAGTGAAACTTGATAGATTTAATTGCACTTAGAAATGTTAATTGCACTTAAATTATCATAGAATATAGCAATAGGTTCATCATACATAACTATGATATCCTTCAACATTTTCTTCATCCACAACACTTGAGTACAATTGTTAGCAGCAATAATGTGTTGGCCTCCTACAATGATTTAATAACTAAGCCTTTACATTCATGATTCAAATATTGGACATCTAACCTAAATAGCTATTGCAATCATCATGAAGCTACATTTAACTTTTCAACATAGTATGTGCATTAGGAACTCAAAGTAGTCATTTTCATTCTATAGCTAAGAAAGACATAATGCTAAAAGTAAATTGCTTGGAAAGAAATAACATAAATGTTGAACATCAACCAACAACTACAATAAGTTGAAATGCATGACATGAATGAAAATCTAAGCAAACAAATAGGAAACTGCTATGTCTGCTTTGGCTACAGGAACAGTCATAGAATGGAATTCTAGTGGTTGTAGGAACAATCAGTGCCAAATTCTTGACTAATTACTGAATAGAAAATAATAACTAAGCTAAACTGAACTAAAGTATGGATTACTCACCAAGTGGGCCCCCTTGGATGAGTATCCTCTAACACTAATGTAAACTCAGATACTTGAACTTATAAATTTATTTTATTCACTGAAAATCATGAGTACAAAAGAGTAGCATAATTGTATTGTTGAAAACTAAGAATGCTAATACATCATCAAATCATACAACCTTATGAAAAGGAGCATTTGACTCTTATTTATACTACTAACTAAGCAAGGCGATAAACTCCCACTAACTGAGAGGATTCCATTTAGAGAAAGCGGGGAAAATATGGAAAGG
The DNA here is from genome assembly GCA_007258455.2 of Sequoia sempervirens. NCBI lineage: Eukaryota > Viridiplantae > Streptophyta > Pinopsida > Cupressales > Cupressaceae > Sequoia > Sequoia sempervirens. Next base: position 636,658,069 of record VDFB02270651.1, on the reverse strand, counting down.
TGGTTACGGCTGCATGGAATCTGGTTAGACATGCATGTCCAAATGTAGATTTAGCACTGCAGTAACACTTGCATTTTCTCAACCAACAATAAAGACCAATACAAGGTGGTTACAATAAATTTGCATGGGGAATCTTCTGTCGTCTTCCTCCGTTTGAACTTGGAATGATTCCCCTATTGAACGTTATGGTACATGACTAGCTGGTGGTTTCTTTCTCAATTTAGTATCCTCAAATGATCTGCAACCACCTTAAAGAATATTCATTAACCACATGCAAAATTAATATAGATAGTCTATATAACATGCCAATGTCATTAAAAAGTTTCATAAATAGGATTAAGCCCAATGTTTATGGTTTGAGGTAATATCATGAAAATATCAACACTTAACATAAAATTCCATGACAACTTCAGCAAATAAGTCATAAGTTCTACCCAAAATTAGACCATAAACTAGACTCATCACTCCCCCCAACCCAAGGTTTTGTTGGTCCTCCAACATGGGAAGGGTTGTTCTTCTGCTTGGTCAATGCTCTGAAATTTACAACTAACAATTGTCCAACATCAGTGTTGGTTGTGCATGAATCAAGTTCCCAATAGAATCCTCCCAATATCTCAAATTTGCTCCATCTCTATCTCTTTGCAGGAATTTCATAGTGGTAGAATCTGAAGTTTGGCACAGGCCACATTAGGATAGGTGTGTGAAAAGTTAGGGGAAGCCAAAATTGTCCTTTTTTTCTCCCAATCTGTATATACCTATCAATTCTCTTTAGTGATGCAACATAGTTCTGGATGGAATGAGGCTCAACCTATTTTAGCTCATCAGTTAGGTTGTTCCATCATTGTGATAGGTATCCTCTCACAGTTTCCTCTTTTGATGTTGTCTTCACCTCATATTCACTGTAAACTAATTCAATCCAAGGCATAATCCTACTACCATATCTAGGTCTAAAAACCATTATGTGCCATTCTTTGTAAATGTCCCCTGGGTTTCTTGATTCATCCCTAATGGCCAAGGGGATGTTAGATTCCATTTTCTTATAAGCATTGTATTGTTGTTCCCAACTAATCTCATTTTGCATCCAAGACATGAATGCCCTTAATCGGACATCCCCAACATACAATAGTGGATTCCAATCATGGTCTTGATTCATAGCATAATTGTGCAAATAAAAATCACATAATAAATTCTTCATTTCAAGGGATGCAATCTAATAAGCATTGAAAAACTCAACAGGGATCTCAATAGAAGGATTCAAACCTGAGACAATCTTTGATAGTCTAAAAGAAAGATATTTCTCCTTTAGATGCAGAGCATAAACCCCTAGAGGGGTCCTTCATTCCAAAATCTATGGTACTAAGGTTACAATATTATCCACTTTCTCCTTTAGAGTAGCAATCTCCTCATTCTTTTCTTCAATTATTTCATCTCTCTTCTGAATTTCCTTTTTTAGCCTTTGTTTCTCCTATTTTCATTCCTCCTCCCTCCTTTGTATTTCTTTCCATAAATTTAAAATTTCTTTATGTACTATAAAATCAGGAGAGCTATGAATTCCTACCAATATTTTTTACGATGCTTACTCTCCATTTGGTACTAATTGCAAGGATTTAGGCTGTCTAGTTGACTTTGGCTATAGGGGTACTAATTGTTGTCCCAATTCTTGTTGTAGGGCCTCTTGTTCTTGTTGTTGTTGCTACTGTAGGAACTCCTTCTCTTGTTCATTCTCTTGCTATAGAAACTCTTTATTTTCCTCAAATCCTTTATTTTTAACTTGCTCTGCAATGTTAGCAAGATAAACCAGTGTTATGTTTGCTGCTCTCTCAAATATGTCTTCTTCTTCTTCGACATTCACCTACCCTATTGGAGCTTCTGTGTCCTCCCAAGTTGTTTCTCTAATCTTAGGGATTTCCTTTAGAGGCATACCAAAGGCTGGCCTGACTAGTCTTGATTTTCTAGGAGGGATCTCACATTTTTCTTTAGATACAAGATGAACAGTGTCAGCCTTTCTCTTCTTAGAGCTTGGCACCTCTTTTTCTACCAGCTGCTTCTTAGTTTTCCCTTTTATTATTTTTTCCTCCTTATATTCTCTAGTTCTCATTAGGGTGTCAAGGGGAACATCGTCATCAGAATATGATGAAGAACTTTCTTTTTCCTGAGTGCTCTATTTCAGAAGAACTAATATCTATAGTTTTTTTTTCTGCAAGAGGGTTCACACTAGAGGTGTTCCAGAGGTTAAAGCACAACCATGCTCAATCTCCTGCTAGACCTATGAGGTTCAGGTAAAACCCTAGGTCGCAATTGCTTAGGTCTAATTTGATCAATATTTATGAATTTTTCCCATGTCATTCCATACATATCATGCAGATATTTTTCAACTAGCAATTTAATTAGGCAATGGTGGGAAATGAAATTGTCCCTACCTTCTTGATTCTTGGTAGCCATGATTGAAAGGAGGTTGTATAGCACGTTTGACACATTCATCCTCCTCTCATGCCTCATGTGACTCAAAAGTTTGAAGTGCATGAAATGTAGGTTCGACAGGCGACCTTCACAGGTGATATCTTATGACATAAACAAATACCTTTTTCCATGGCTTAGGAAGAGAGGTTCTTTTTGCACCTTTTTTTTCCACAATAATTGGAGGGTCACCATGTTATGTAAATTCAACCCTAGATGACCTGGCATCTCTAGTAGTGGGGTAATGCTCACAGTCAATAGGTAACCCTATAACTTCTATAATCCTTTCCTTAGTTGCCATGACCTCTAGCCCTTTTACTGTGGCTTTTCCTTTAGAAAATGTCTGTGTGAATTCTAGTGCAATGTCTTCATCACAACCATCTAGCTTCAGGAAGTAGTCTAACCACCCGCAATTTCTAAATTTAGCTAGGCAAGGTGCTTCCTGTAGTAAAACATTGTGCACTGTGGGTTCATTTTGAATTAACCCACCTCCCATTATCTACAATCAAGTTATCATTCTACCAAATTTCCTTCCCGCAATTCTCGTCTGAAAGCTGAATTCACCTTCCTGCAACACTTGCTAAATTTCCAACACCAATGCTAACTGAATTTTCCCCTTTTTGTTTTACCTTTTGCTTGAAACTCAAGATTATGACAAGATCAATAATGGAAAGAAAGGGGCAATAAAGGAAAGTTATGATGGATAGAAATGGTGGTGGCAGTTGGTGTCACTTCCCACATGCAAGATGTCCTCTCACTCAAATTTCAAATCGGCTCAATTTAAATTGGTTGACATAGACCAACATGGACTGACATGTGGGAAAAATATTTGCATCTTTTTTCTCCCCCCAACCTAAATTTGAGCATGTTTCCTCACATGAGAGATGGGTATGTTCAGGATCATGATGGGCCGAAAAGTGGCAATATGATGGGTATGTGGCTAATGACTTTTTTTTACCCAAAAT